>PVJX010006240.1:0-79108 GCA_004027295.1 Dolichotis patagonum
GCTATTACTTCTGTAAATATCCTCTTGATATCATTTGGGCTGTCCCCTTCTTTTTCATTTATCCCTATTAATCTTATGTTATTTTTCTTTGCATCATCTTGCAGGTGTTGAATTGTTATTTCCTGATTCTTTGTTATTTTTAAAAGATCGTGTCTTTCCTGCTCACTGGCTGCAATCTTATCTTCGAGGTCTGAAATTCTGTCTTCACTTTCATTGAGGCGGTTTTTACAGCTTTCAATAGAATTTTTCATTTCCTGTATATCTCTTTGAATCTGCTTTATGCATTCTGTTTGTTTCTTATATTGTTCTTTGAGGGAGTCTATCTGTTTGCTTTGTTCCTCTCATTTTTTAGCTCTGTTTTCACTATTTCTTTCACTGTTTTTATCAATTCATCTTTTACCTGGGCAAGTATTTCTGGTTTGAATTTCTCCATAGCTTTCCCTATTTGCATATTTATTTCATTTGATATCATTTCAGACATTTCAGGTGAATGGCTTCTTTTTTCTTCTATGTACACAGCTTCTAAGCTTTCTTGGGGAGGGCTAGGGCTTTGAGACTGCCTTTTGGTCTTTCCTTTTGTCATTTTTCTATATTTCCTTACTTTGAGCGGTGTTCCAAATCTTTCTCTGCTTATGTGGCAAATTACCTGTTACACCCTCAGCTCCTGGAGGGGCAGTAGTTCCCCCACAGGCTCTTGGCTTCCTCACAGGATCCTAACTCCCCTCTGTGGGCTCCTGGCTCCCTAAGTTTTAAGGCAAATGCTGGGTGTGGCCACCCCGGAGCCTGTGGAATCTCAGGCAGGCCAGGCCTCCGTGCTTTGTCCCAGGCATGTCTCCAGGAGGTTCCCTGCCAGTGAAGGGCCTACAGGTCCCAAAGAGTCAGGCCAGAATGTTGGTTTCTGAAAAGTTCCCGGTCCCAAACAGACCTGGCCAAGATGCCAGTCTCCACAATATTCCCAATCCAAGCAGCCCAGGCCACTCTGCGGGTCCGAGAGTTTCGGGTCCCAAAGAGACAGGCGGAGATGCTGTTTTCTCGGAGACTTCCTGGGGGTGAAGGGTGGGGCTACGGGCCCAAACAGACCCGGCCCAGATGCCGATCTCCAGGCAGTTACCTGCGGATGAATGGCGGGCCTACCAGCCCCAAACAGTCGCGCCGAGATGCAGGTCTGCGCAGACTTTCAATCCAAACAGCCCAGGCCACTCTACGGGTCCGAGACTTTCGGGTCTCAAAGAGACAGGCCAAGATGCTGCTTTCTGGGAGACTTTCAGTCCCAAAGAGTTGCGCCGAGATGCAGGTCTGCTCAGAATTTCGATCCAAACAGCCCAGGCCACTCTACGGGTCCGAGACTTTTGGGTCCCAAAGAGACCGCCGGAGATGCTTCGTTCTGGGAGACTTCCTGGGGGTGAAGGGCGGGGCTATGGGCCCAAACAGACCTGGCCCAGATGCTGATCTCCAGGCAGTTCCCAGTCCCAAAGAGTCACGCTGAGATGCAGGTCTGCGCAGACTTTCGTTCCAAACAGCCCAGGCCACTCTACCGGTCCGAGACTTTCGGGTCCCAAAGAGACAGGCCAAGATGCTGCTTTCTGGTAGACTTCCTGGGCGTGAAGGGCCATCTCTTTTTATAAATTTTGAAAATTTTAAGTTTACCTCAGGAAATTTATGATTTTTGCTATTCACGTAGATGTAATTTTTATGTGTTTTAATTTTATTCCCTGTTTGACTACTGTTATGGTCTGGATGATTGTCTTGTCAAAAGCCAGGGTGAAAGTTAATCCTCAATGCCACATTGGTGGTACTTGAAGACAGGGCCTTTAGGAGAGCTGGTTGGATAAGAATATGATGATGGGACCCTTTATGATTTCAATAGTGGCTTTAAGAACACAGAATGGAGACCAAAGTCACCAAGTTCATTCTGTGCTGCCCTGTGTTGAACTCTGCTGTGTCATGACCAAATATGAAGGCCCTCACTATAGGTCAAGCTAATAGTCTTGTGCTCTTGAAATTAGAAAGCTGTGATTCAATACATACACTCTTTTACAAGTTGCATAGTCCATAATATTCAGTGAGGGCAATAGAAAATTGTATACAATACTGGATATGCTAAAATCTCTTTAATCTATGTTTAATTTTATAATTAGTATCTATAGTTTTCTTACTAAGGGATTCTCCTGATTTCTTAAAGATTTTCATTTGATTATTTGTAACTATTTTAAGCATAATCTTTTTATTTTTATCTTTTTCAGTAATACACCTGTACCTTTTAGCAAAAGGAAAAAAAAAGAACCAATTACTCCATGCAATCTTGCTAGAAATAATAATGTATGAATGTAGGAAGACAAATTAATGGAGCTATTGTGGAGAATAGATGAAGAATCATGGAGAAAACTATAAATAAATCTATCATGTGGTGGAGCTGTTCCATTCTTGAGCATACATCCATGGGAAATGAAATCACCATATGAAAGAGATGCATGTGTACCCATTTTTTGTGGCATTGTTCATAAGAGCTTAGCTAAGGCATTTGCCTGGGAGACCATCAACTGATGAATGGATAAAGAACATGTGTTAAATGAATACAATAGAACAGGATTCTGTGATAAAAAAGAGTGAAATCCTTATATTTGCACCAAAATAGATTAAACTCAAGGACATTATGTTAAGTGAAGTAGACCTCACACTGAGAGACACATACTGTGTGTTTTGTCTCATATATGACAAGGAAATTAAAAAAAATAATAACTTGAGGGTGAAGAATAATGACTACTAGAGGTTGAGAAGGATATAGGAGAAAAGGTAGGTGAAAGGACTCTGGATTTGATTAGTGCATGCTCTATGCATATGTTCAATATGACAGTGAACTCCATTATCATAATTTATATACATCAATTAAAATTATTTTAAAATTTAACAATCTCTACTGGTATTTTCACCTATTTAAATAACAGAATGAGAAGATAAGCAAACATATGATATACTCCTTTTTGGTTTTTTGGTGCCAGGGATTGAATTCAGGACCTCACACTTGCTGGTCAGGTGCCATGCTGCTGAGCTAAATCTTCATCCCAAAGCACTATTAATAAATGTAAAAAGACTTAATTTCATCTGAATTTAAGGATTTATTTTAAATAGTACCTAACCTAAAGGAATTAATATATTTTATTTACAAGATGTTTTATTTGATTTTCAAACTTTGACATAGTGAATCTTTTAATTACTTCTGGATTGAGGCAAATATCAAGCGCTTGTTCAGCACAGAAACCCTTAATGATTCTTTGCTAAGAAGTATGAAATAGACACATTTTTCCTTATACTTTATTCCTTCTTTATCATTTTTGATGCACTTAATTTAATTCAGATTTTCTAACATTAATGCAATTCTTTGAGACCATATAAAATTCCAACCCACTTAGTCTTATTTGTACATTTAAATGCAATTAATGATTTTTTTGCTCATTCTTGATCTCTTTATTTGATCCAAATATTCATTAACTTTGCAAAACTTTGCAAAATAGTTTTAGCATATACTATCTTCTCTAAGTTTTTTCAAGATTATGTATCTTTTGTTCCATATGTATGTTGTCCTGTTTACCTGAGAATAATTTGTCTGGGTGTAACAAATTTAGATAATATTTTCCTTTATTTATTATTTGATAAACCATCATCAAATTCAGTGAGGACTGAGGCCAATGTGAAATTTTTACCCTAGAAAATGACAACATGGATAAATTTAAAAAAAATTTTCCTGATGACATATATATGGTATCACGTGAAGAAATAGCTAGATACACGTTGTATACAATTTTTAAATTATTTATTGACTTAAAACTTACTTGGGGTTGGAAGATTGTAAGTACAATAACTATCTCAACCCATTTATTGCTTAATGATATTTTTGGCCTTGATTTTTGTAAGTTTCACTTTTAATAAGCCTAAAATCTCAAAACTAGGTTTAGATTTTTCCTTTTATCCTTTTAGAAACTTACAAAATTATTTAAGTATGATATCATTTATCTTTAGTTAAGGGGGCACAAAATACCATTATTTTGAGAATGATTGCTTTTATTTTCTTTCAAATATTTCTTATAGTATGCCAGTTTTTATTTTCATCTGATATTACTATTAGACAAGTACTTGTATTTTCATGATTTTATCTTAACTTCTAAGTTTCTTCATATTTTCTTTCCTTCTTTTGAAAACAGGTTTTTCAACTCACAGATTATTTTGACTGCTTTTATTTGATATTTTATCTCCTGTTATATTTTTAATTTCAATTGCAATATACCATTTACAGTTTTCAGTGATTAAGTTTATTGCTTCATAAATTACTGAAACCATGAACTGTATTTTTAGATTTCTAATGTGGAATTATTTCTGTGTTTATAAAAGAAGTTGATTTCCTCACCTTACTGCTAACTTCAAATTGCTCACATTTAGAAATTTGATATCAATATTTATAATTAACATCAACTTAATTTGTACTGATACACATGCTTTGTATGAAATTTGTGTGGTATGTATATGATCATGTGAACTTCCTTAGCAGAGTTATATCAGTTAATATCACCATTATTGTAGTTTCCTAAGAAAGAAAGAACTTGGATTGACTCTCATTTTCTGCATGTTTTTTGATGTACATTATTGATTTTTTTATTCTTTTTTTTCTTTTTTTATTTAAAGAAAAGCAAAACTGAAAAAAGGATAGAAGTAATACAGAATTTCAAAAGAAACTAACACTAAGAAATCAATAGTTGATAAATTACATATTGTCATCTTAGAAATAGTTGTTCAAGACCCTACATTAAAGCACAGAAAGTGGACAATCAAACAATGAGAGTGCAAATTGTTCTGTTAAATGTTCCAACAAAACCTTCATAATATGCTTATCTATCTTATGCACTTAATCATACATGCAGTTATATCCATTGGAGCACTTTCCTTCTCTTTCTTTTTTTACAATAGCTATTATACATTTTGGAACTTATTACTCCTACAGTTTTTATTACTTTTTACACCAGAGAGACAATGTGATATTTATAAATATGATTCCTATTTATTTCACTTATGAGGATAGTCTCCAGTTGTCTCCATTTACCTATTAGTGGCCTCAAGATCATCCTTTTTGTTGTTGAGTAATATTCCATTGTATAAAAATACTACATCTTTCTCATCCACTCTGCAGTTGATGGACATCTTGGTTGTGTCCAAGGTTTAACTATTGCAAATTGTGCTACTAAAAACATGGGTGCACATATATCACTGTGTTATGACCTTTTCAGTTCTTCTGGGAAAGTACCCAGGAGGGGAATAGCTGGATTGAATGGAACTTCCAATTCTAGTCTTCTTAGGAATCTCCATACTGATGTGGCTGCACCAGTCTACACTCCCAACAACAGTGAAGCAGTGCTCCTTTTTCCCCAAAGCCTCGCCAACATTTGTTATCAGTTGATTTCTTAATGGCAGCTATTCTTTCAGGAATGAGATGAAATCTCAAGGCTGTTTTAATTTGCTTTTCTCAAATGATCAGTGATACGTTTCTTCATGTATTTATTTGCCATTTCTATGTCTTCATCTGAGAAATGTGTTTATCTCAGATGCCCATTTTTGGAGAGGGTCTTTGAATTTGGGGGGCTTGATGTTTTTTAATTCTTTATATGTTTTGAATATAAGTCCTTTGTCTGAGGGGTTACTGATTAAGATTTTTTCCCATTCTGTGGGTTTTCTTTTCACTTTGCTGGTGATTTCTTTTTAAGTGCAAAACATTTTAATAATGTGAGATCTCAGTTGTTGATTCTTTGAAGTGTTGGCATTTTGTTCATAAATTCTCTACCTCTATGTCTGCAAGATTTCTACCTACCTTGTCTTCCAGTAGACTTAGTGTTTCTGTTTGAATATTTAGATACATGATCCATTTTGATTTTAGTTTAGTGTATGGTGATGCGCATGGGTCTAGTTTCAGTCTTTGGCATGTGGAGAGCCAATTTTTTTTCTTTTCTTTTCTTTTCTTTTCTTTTCTTTTCTTTTCAAGAGAAGAAAGAAAAAAACAAAACAAAACAGAATAAAGGGTAGCAACAATACAGAATTACAAGGAAAAAAGGAAAAGAACAACAACAAAAAAACCTAAGAGATTATTACTTGACAAATTACATACTGACTTCTTGGAAATAGTTGTTCAAATTACAAAGTTAAAACATGTAAAGTAGACATCCAAACAGTGAGTCTGTTAACAGTTCTGTTCCATGATATGACCAAAAATGCCAGCAATATGGTCATCCATCTTACCCACTCAAATATACATGCAATTATATCAAAAGGGTAAAATTAAACACAACAAAATAGAACAAAGTGGATCACAAGAAAGCAATGTAAGGGACATAAATTCCAAAACTAGACAATTGGAGATATTCACTCTCTATCGTATTGACTCTTGTTTTCTTCCAAATAGTTGTCCATATTGTTGTATACAGGGAATTCACATGAAACAACATAGTATGGAATTGATCTGAACTGGACGAGGAGGGCATTTCAGGTCTTCAAGACCAGACAATAGGGAAGCCGAGAATGGCTGTCATAGTGTCTCTCATTCTCCTAAAAACAGCTGTCCATACCTTGATGTGTGTTAAACAAAACAAAACAAGCTAAAATCACTTTGAACAAAGAGTGATAGTTTTGCTGGATTTCACATCATGACATTATGGAATCAGCACTGGGTATTGTAGTGTCTCTTTCTCTTCAAAGTAGTTGTTCATTTCAACATGTGCTATATAGTTGGTTCTTGTAAGCTGTTTATAAGCTCTACACATGCATGAGTCTCTAAATGTATATCTGTCTTTCTGTATTAGAGGTAAAAACAAAACAAAGCAAGATAAAACAAAACAATTCCTAGAAAGCATGAAGCAAAAAGTCATATATAACTGCAAGACAAGGTGATCTACAATGGTTACCATGATGTCTCGGCAGTATATAACAACATTAATAAAAACAAAGCATTGGAGACATTATAAGACTTCAAAAGCAAGTAATAATCAAACCAGAGTAGGTATCTTAATGAATCTTGTCATCTTCAGTGTAGTTGCCTATACTCTTAGACTTGATGCTATCAATCATATCAGATTTAAATAAAATCAGTCAATACAAAGTAGTAATCTAACAACCCAGATTCAAATAAGATCAGTCATAATAAGACAGTATAAGTTATAAAGGGCTTCAGATTAAGTTGATAGGAAATTAGGGATGATTACCATAACATGTCCTGTTATTTTTGGGATAGCTGACCATGTCCTCAAGTCTAGCGTAAGGTAGACAAACTGGAAAAGCACGTAATCCATCCAAGCAGAGTGATGAGAATAATGAAATTTTTAAATCTTGTTACCCAATTAACAATATCCTCTGCCTTCCTTTTTTAGACAATTCCTCCCCTTTCACTCCCATAGGGTACACTGCTTGTTTTGGGTCCCACTGCCTCCCTATATAGAGCATCTCAATGGACCCTATCTCCTGATCTACTCTGCCTGTGTTTCTCTCTGTTAATATTTCAAGGGCATCTATACTAGAGATTACAGCCAATCTTCTCTGCCTTATTTTTGCTATTCTGTTTTTCTGCCATTGGTTGTCTATTTTTCTGTTCTACTCCACTGTTTGCCCCATTCACTGAGGCCTCTTTGCCATTGTTCCTGAAATGCTCATATTCTTGTTCTCTCTCTCTCTAAAATGTCCTTCAGTATTTTTTTGTAGGTTTGGATTGGTGGTCACAAATTCTCCAAGTTCCTCTTTGTCATGGAAGCATCTTGTTTCTCCATTAATTTCTAGAGAGAGTTTTGCAGGATACATCAATCTGGGCTGGAGGTTGTTCTCCTTCAGGGCTTGAATTACTTTACTCCAAGCTCTTCTTGACCTGATGGTCTGTGTAGAGAAGTCTGCCATGATTTTTGATGGGTTTTCCTTCATGGGTGATCTGTAGATTAATAAATGAAAGGCTGGGCACCTCTCAAGAAGACACAGACAGAAGAATGGAGGAACACAAAAGGAGAGAAACGTTTAATGAAGAAAACAAGAAAAACCTAGAATTCATGAAGCAAATTCAAAGAGATTATCAGGAAACTAAAGACTCCATAGAAAACTGGCAAAACTGCTTGAAAGAAACCAAAGATAGACTATCAAAAATTGAACCCAGGCTTGCAATGTGTGATCATGAAAGAGAAGATCTCTTAAAAATAACAAGGGAGCAGGCAATAACAATTGGAAGGCTACAGGACAACAAGAGGATCTATAACTTAAGAATAAAGCATGTGAATGAAGAAGCAGGAGTCAAAACAGAGGAATTGCAAAGGCTATTCACAGAAATCATTAAGGAAAATTTCCCAAGCATAGAAAAAGGAAATGATATGCAGAGGTATGAAGCACACAGAACTCCAGCCACCTACAACCAAAACAGAGCTACACCTGGACACATAATAATCAAGATCCCAGAAATTCAATATAAGAACAGGATATTAAAAGCCGTCGGAGAAGAGAGCCAATTTTTCCAACACCAATGATTAATTAGGCTATTGTTCTTCCAGTGAACATGTTTAGCTCCTTTGTCAAATATCAGGTGGCTGAGTGTCTTTGTAGTTGTGTTTGCATCTTCTAATCTGTTCTGTGCATCCTCAGGTCTATTTCTTGGCCAGTACCATGCTGATTTTATCATAGTAGCTTTGTAGTATAGTTTCAAGTGAGGAACTGAGATGCCCCCTGTCTTTCCTTTGTTGCTCAGAATTGCCTTTGCTATTCTAGCTTTTTTCTGTTTCCAAATGAATTTAGAAGTGTTTTCTCTAGATCTGTGAGGTATGTTAATGGAATTTTGATTGGGACTGCATTAAATCTGTGTAAGAGTTTTTTCACAAAGTTGGTTCTTCCTAGCCAAGAGCAACGAATATCCTTCCATTTTCTAATATCCTCTTCAATCTCCTTTTTTAGCATAGTATAATTTTAGCATATAGGTTTTTACATTCTTGTTTAGGTTGATTCCTAAGTATCTCATTTTTTAAGATGCTATTGTGAATTGCAGTATTTCCAATATTTCTCTCTCAGAGAGTTTTTTGTTTGTGTACAGGAATGCTACCGATTTTTGAACATTGACTTTGTATCCAGCTACACTGCTCAATTTTTTTATTACCTCTAGTAGTTTTTTAATGGAGTTTTTTGGGTTTTCTGTATAAAATATGTCATCTGCAAATAGTGATAATTTAACTTCTTACTTTCCTATTTTATTCATTTTATTTCTCTGTCTTGTCTGATTGCTCTGGCTAATATTTCCAGAACTATATTGAATAGTAGTGGTGGTAGTGGAAATACTTGTCTTGTTCCTGATTTTAGAGTGAAAGCTTTCAGTTTTTGGTCATTTAATAAAATGTTGGCTGTTGGTTTTTCAGAGATGGCCTTTATGAGATTGAGGTAGATACCATGTATTTAGGTTTGTAAAGATTTTTTATCATGAACAAGTGCTGGACTTCATCAAAAGCTTTTTCTGCATCTATTGAGATGACCATGTGATTTTTGTTTTTGGCTCTGTTGATGTGGTATGTTACATTTATTGCTTTGCATATGTTAAAACATCCCTGCATTCCTGGAACAAATCCCACTTAGTCATGATGTATAATCTTCTTGATAATTTGTTGCATTCTATTTGCCAGTATTTTATTGAGAATCTCTTCATCGGTGTTCATTAGTGAGATTAGCCTATAGTTTTCCTTTTTGTTTTAGACTGTTTCTGGCTTTGGTATCAGAGTGATACTTACTTCCAGGAATGATGTAGCGAGGATTGCTTCACTTTCAATTTCATGGAAGAGTTTAAGGAATATTGGCATCAAATCTTCTCTAAATTTCTTGTAGAATTGGTCATCAATCCATCAGGATCTGGGCTTTTCTTTGTTGATAAGTTTTTTCTATTTTCAGGTTTAATAGCTGATATTGTTTTGTACAAAATTGTTGTATCTTTTGTTGAGCTTTGGTAGTTCATATGTTTCTAGAAATCTGTCCATTTACTCTGTGTTTTCCATCCTATGTAATAGAGGTTTTCAAAGTAGGTGTTCATGATCTTTTGAATTTCCAGGGGTCTGTGGTAATTTCCTTCTTTTCAGTCCTTATTGTGTGAATTTGGTTTTTTTTCCTTTCTTTTTCTTGATAAGGTTAGCCAGAGATTTGTCCCTTTTGTTTATTCTCTCCAAAAATAGCTTTTTGACTCATTAATTCTTTGTATTGGTTTTTTTTTTTAGTTTCAATTGCATTAAATTCTGCTTTGATCTTTACAAGTTCCTCTCTTTTATGACCTTTGGGTTTAACTTACTCTTCTTTTTCTAGAAGCTTGAGAGGTAGCATTAGGTTGTTTTTTTAGCTCATGCTGTTTTCTTGATATGACAATTTATTGATATATATTTCCCTCTCAAGTCTACTTTCATTGCATCCCACAGATGATGGTATGTTTCTTCCTTATTTTCATTGTGTTTTGAGTATTATTTTAGTTCTTCTTTAATTTCATCTGTAACCCACTGTTATTCAGAATGTTGTTATTTAATTTCCATGTATTTATGCAGGTTTTACAATTTCTTTTGCCATCCATTTCCAATTTTATTGCACTATGGTCAGATAATATGCATGGGATAATTTCAATCCCTTTGCATTTACTTAAGAATGTTTTATGGGTGATTATATGGTGTATTTTGGAGAATGCTCCATGCACAGCCAAGAAGAATATTCTGATGTAATTGGGTGGAATACTATGTAAGCATCTACTAAGTCCATTTTCTCACAGGTATGATTCATTTCTATTATTTATTTGCTGACTTTTTGTCTAGTTGATCTATCTCTTTGTGACAATGGGGTATTAAGGTCCCCTTTATAAATGTGTTCTTGTATATTTAGTTTTTCACATCCATTAGTGTTTGTCTTATATATTTGGGTGCTCCTGTATTTGGTGCATATGTATTTATAATTGTTAGTTCTTCCTCTTGAATTTTTCCACTAATAAGCATGTAGTGACCTTCTTTATCTCTTTTAATCATTTTAGCTTTGAAGTTCACATTGTCTGCAAACAGAATAGCTACCCCTGCTTTTTTCTGGGCTCCTGTTACATGGAATATTGTCTTCCATCCTTTTACTTTTAATCTGAGTTTCCTTTTGAGTCAGATGTGTTTCTTGTATACAGCATATTGTGAGATCTTGTTTCTTGATTCAACCTATTTCTTTTGATAGTTGAATTGAGGCCATTAACATTTATGGATATAACTGATATGTACTGGCTCAACTTTGCCATGTTATGTTCCAGTTGTTTGTTTTCTGCTTTTCCTCCTTGTTTAATTGCTTGTCCTGCCTGGTGGTTTCTTTCTGTTGTTGTTCTGGAAGTTGTGGTCATTTTTATCTCTATGTAGTATGTCTTTTGATATTCTTTCTAGGATTGGTTTGGTGCACATAAATTTATTCAGTGTTTCTTTGTCATGGAAGTATCTTGTTTCTCCATTAAATTTGAAAGACAGTTTTGCTGGGTACATCAGTCTGGGTTGAAAGTTGTTTTCTTTTAGGGCTTGAAATACTTCACTCCAAGTTCATTTTAACCTGAAGGTTTGTGCTGAGAAGTCTGCCATGATTCTAATAGGCTTTCCTTGATAGGTGAGCTGTGTCTTTTCTCTAACAGCTTTTAGTAGTCTGTTTTTATTCTTTATGTCTGATATATTAATTATTATATGTCTCGGTTTAGGTTTATTTTGGTTATGCCTGTTTGGCATTCTATATGCCTCACTTATCTGCATATCAGATTTTTTCCACATGGGTGGAAAATTGTCTGCTATTACTTCTGTGAATTGTTTACCTACATCAATTGCTTTGATGCCTGTATCTTCACTGATGCCTATTAGTCTATATTGTTTCTCTTGGCATCAACTTGAAGCTACTGGATTGTCATTTCCTGCTGCTTTGTTATTTTTAAAAGTTCTAGCCTTTAATGATTGCTAATTGCAATGCTGTCCTCAAGTTCTGAAATTCTATCTTCAGCTTCATTTAAACCATTTTGCCTGCTTTCAACAGAACTTTTTGTTTCTTGGATATCTCTTTGAGTTTGTTTCATGGATTCTGCTTGTTTTCTATATTGTTCATTCCAGGTTTCAATTAGCTTCCAATGCTCTTGTACCTTTTTATCTATTTTTTTTCTCTAGCTGAGTTTAGCAATTCCTTTACTAAGGTTGTTATGTCTGTCTTTACATGAAAGATTACTTCTAGTTTTATTTCCTTTATAGCCTCATGGATTTGTCTTTTTGTTTCACTTGCTATCTTTTCAGAGATTTCCAGTGTGTGTCTTTTAATGTCCTCTATTTCAATGGCTCCCTTAAATTGCTTCTGATTGACTAGAGGTTTGTGATTTGATTTTGCTTTTTCCTTTTGTCATTTTCACCTTTCGGGATAATATTTGGTCTTTCAATCCCACTAGTCTTACCTATCATGGATACTGTGTATCTTAGGGTCCTACTGTGTGATTGATGTTTGTCCAACAACTGGGTGCCAGTGAAGAGGTGAGCCAGTCACCTGAATTCCTTCTGCAGGGCCTGTTGTATGAGTCCTATATTCTTCCTAGGCTGACAAGCCTAGGAGTATTGATGTAAATTATTCCTTATTTCCTGCTGTTACTTTATCTTCAGGATGTTCCGGGTCACCAGATCTCCCTGTCTATAGTGTTTTTTTTTTTTGGCTGGGGTCCTACTTTCTCACTGGGTGTCTCATAAGCCCTTGTGATTTTCTCCGAGTTGGAGGAGGCCTTATTGGCCTTAGCCTACCTGATACTCTCTGTGTGGAGGAAGGACTCATCCACACTCTTGCCAACCTCACCAAGGTTCTACTTCTGGAGGTGGCTTGGCTATTCCTCCTGTTTACCCACTGAAGGTGGCAAACTGTATTCCTATTTTAGGGGTAAACTCACCATATAGATGGAAGGCCTGCTGAGGTCTTCTGTTTGAATGAGGGGTTTCTGAGTCTCACATCAACACAGCATGGTTAATCCACTTCAGTCCAATGTTCTAGGGGAAGGAGTGGGAGCCAAAGATCAATAGCAATACAAGATCCAGAAGGTGGAGTGTTCCAGAGGGTAGCAGTGGGATGACAAGGATGTGGGAGAGGTTGGCTTGGCCTGGCCCAGCATGCTGCTGGCGGTTCTGTGTCCCCCTGAATTTCCTGTGTCCAGCAGTGCATGGCAGGATGGCAGGAGCATGCAAGGTGTGGATTTGGGGGCTTTCCCTGTGCGCCAATGCTTGTCCTGGGTCCTGTGTCTCATTATTGATTCTTAAGTTTCAAGGAATTCTTTTTATCAGACTAATGAATCCAATTATTTACTATCTTTGTTGAAAGTATATTCTTCTGCCCCATGGGCCTTAGTCATTTTGTTTGGTTTGGCCAACAGAATGTTAGCAGATATGAGATGACCCAGTGGTTTAAAAATATGTGTACTCTTATTCTCTTTCTTCCACCTTCATCATTTCCAAAAGAAAGATTGCCTGAGTGAGCCAACTTGTTCCAGGCAAAAGATGATAAACACATGGAAAGGAGTAAATCTGCATAACCAAGTTTTACTAGCTTTTTTTCTCCCCTCCAACCCTCAAATTCATGGGCTTGCCAAAGTGAGATGAACAGAATTGCCCAAGCCAGGCCAGGAGCAGAGCAGCACCAGCCAGCCTGCTGTGTTTAGCCAAAATCTGTGTCTTCTCCTTATTCATCTTACTATGTGGAAATACCTCATTTCTAACTGGTAGTTATTTCAAAAATTTCTGATTTTCTCTGGCATATTTTTTTCTGTGTTCTATTTTCTAATTGTTATGCCACCTTACTTTTTTTTCCTATGAAGTTTGTTTACTTTCTTTTAGGACTGTACAATTTTATCTTGTTTAACTTTCTTAAGACCACTTAATTTAACCTGGTGTATTTGACATTTGCTTCCACTGTCTATTAAATAAACAATGAAGTGTTTTTCAGTATTGCTGAAAATAATTTTGTTGTTTTGCTTTTGTTTAGTCTTAATCATGATCCATTATGCACACAAAACTTTTTCTTTAATAATCTCACCAAGACCTATGTTACTGATGGATATGTTAAACTGATTTGTCCTGATGTGCAAACTTTTTAACTAATATGTAAATATTGATTTTATTCTCTTTGAACTTAATTGAATGCTTAATCTTCATTTTATTCTTGCTATATTTCTCAAATCTCTGACTTTTATTATCACCTCATCTTTGCCTTGATTTCTTTAAATAGACACACACTCAAATGAAGCATGAAGTGTATGACCTCCGTGCTTCACAGGGAAATAGAACTCATAGGCAAGATTACAAACATTCCATAGATTACTTCCATATTTTATTTATTTATTTATTTATTGTCTTTTTGAGACAGGATCTCACTATGCAGTTCAGGCTGGCCTCAAACTTGCAATAGTCCTCTTGCCTCAGGCTCCCAAGTGCTGGAATTACAGACATGTGACATCACACCCAGTGCCATTTTTTTTTAAGAAAATCTATTATTTTTCTTTCCCACATGTTCCTGAAAGTGATCATCTTTCAAGTCAGTAATGCTATACTGTCAACTCTATTCCATTTTCAAGTCAGTAAATGCCACACTATCAACTCTATTCCATTTTCTTCTTCTCAGGTGGTCTTAAATATTAAATTATAAACCTTACATTCCATTATTTTTCTGTATTTTTTGACCAACAAATTTTATCTAGCCTCTTTGGAACATCTTTTATGTCTCCTTCCTTCTCCAACCTGAAATCTGGAAGATGTGGCATACTATACATATTTTCTCCCTTTCCTTTCCTCTGTCTCACACTCTGGGAACCATTATTTAACATTTGTAATGTCTTATGTCTCTATAAAGAAATAGCAAATACTATAGATAAAAATAGTATAGATTGTCTTCATGTCCATCAAAATACTTCTAGTCATCAGATTATATCCCTTCTCACTATCTTCTCATTGAATCATTCTTTTTAGTTGGCTACTAAAATGCTACTCATTGAAAACTCATATATGCCATAATATGACGTCTGCATCTCTTTTCAAAGAATTCTTCATTGTGTCTTAAAATATGAAATTATTCCTAAATATGAAATTATTACTAAATCATCCTATTATGTTAACCCTTTTGTTATTAAACAAATTGACATTTGTTTAACAATGAATCTCGTATTTATGTATCAAAATGAACCTTCATCAGAGCTCAAAAAGGATAGGTGGAATTTACATTTGTCATACTTATCTTTATTGCTAAAGGAATTTAGAATTGTTTTTTAAATCAGCATTACAATCATTATAAAAAGTAAGTGTATTCATAAATGTTGACAGAGCATAGTTCAGATAATACTTGCATATTATAATTAATGTACTTATTTTATGCAGAGAATTTACTGCAAATAAGAAAACACAGATCGTTATTTTGGAAAAGAAAATGAACATTTAATGGTATGTCCACATTGATCACTATTATATGATTATTTGAAGTAATGATGTAGAAGAATCTTGAATAATTTATAAAAGCAAGGTATAATATTAATTTAGAAACAAAAATTTGGAAAAGAAAAAGGAGGAGGAGAAGAAAGAGAAGAAGAAGGAGAAGAAGATCAGGAGAAAGTATTAACATAAAAGGAAAGGGATGAGAGAGAAAAGCAGAGAGTACAAGGTGTTAAAAATGAGAACTTTAATCCCTTGTTGCCTTAGTCAGAGTGAATTTACCTGTTACAAACATTTCATGTCGATCAAACTTATTCAACCGGAGTTTGCTTTAGTTTCCTCATTTGCAAAGTAGAAATGATAGTATCAGAATGGACCTTACAATGTTGTGTTGAAATCTAAACGAATTGGTATATGTAACAAATCACCTAATATGTACCCAGAACTATTTCACAGTAAAACATGAAAGCTTTGTTTTCCAAGAAGAAACTGGAAATATACACATCAAAGAATCATATCCTCCAGTTACACAATTATGTCTACCAATTAAAGATTCAACCTCTTAGCCAGATTACTATTTTTTGGCCTCTCAAGACTTTCCTGTCTTTGGCCAGTTTGTTTAACTTTTCTGTCTCAGTTTTCTGTGTCACAGATCTGTCCAGTGAGATAACAGCTGGAGTAGGTAGTGAAACTTTCAAAGTTGAAAGAATCTTCAAATTCCATCACTTTGTAAACGTCCAGATGATCTTTGCATTATTTTTGTAAATGACTGATCTATGTGATATTACTCATTATTAAGTTGTTTCTCTTTCATAACTGATTTTTATGAAAGTGAACTTCATTGTCAAACAAATATGGATGCATTTCCTGGGGAACTAATTTCTTTGAAGAATCTTGTTGCTCAGAATGTGAAGACCTGAAATTAGGAGTGTTTGACATCTGTGTCTCTGTACATTTTAGTTAAAATTAATAATGAGAAAGTAGATATTCAGAGCTATATCTTGTAGGTAATATGTATGTGGAATCTGACAAATATGTGATTGAACACAGGATGATCTTTGTGGCCAAAAAAAGTATACCTAAAATAGTTTGTGTAAGAATTTCCATTCTAAGGAAGGTTTTTGCTTACATCACTGATATAATTCCCAGGTAAACTACAGGGGACCTTTCTTTAACCTTGCCTATTTTTGTGATTGGCACTTTTATGGACACTGGAAATGCAACAATAAACAGCACAAACAAGAGCTCTGCCTTAAATGAACTTGTAAGCCAATAATAAAAACACCTATAACAATAAAATGATGGAGAGTACATACAGATGAAAAATTAAAACAAAAAGAAAATCTGATACACACATGCTTTTTAACCCATAAACAATGAAATAAACCCCATTTAAAAATAAAATATTGTCTTTATCAAGTTGAACTTTAAAATTATAATAAAATTATAAAGATAAGTATGAAATCATAGAAATAAAATAATATGAAATCAAATAATCACAAAATTATTTTTCATATAAGCAAACTAGTGGAAGCAATTTAACTATCCAAAGACAGATACATGCACAAATGAATTATGGTGCCCTCACACAATGAAAGATTATGCAGTCCTCAGCTCTGAGGGAACATGAGATTAAGTAGTCACAGGATTCTACCCTCTGGGCATATCAATAGTAGCATTATGAATTGGATATCATTTCAGCACATTTAAGACTGAATCAAGAAATAGATCTAAGCCACCATGAGTCACCTGATCCTATTTGTTAGGCTCTTGAACATTAAATGGCTCTTTGAAAATAGTCTTTTTATACCTTAAGTGCAACTTGAATCAGAAACATATATATTTGGCAGCTATTTGAATCACAAAAGATGATTGAGTTTTTGTCAGTTCAAGAGAGATTATCAACTCTTGCACATCATATCTCTGAGGTGCTGTGGGGCCCTCTGTTAGAATTTTGACTGGGGAAAGCATAGCATGGTCTATCACAACTTGCTTCGCATCTCAGTTTTGACCATGCATTTACCTTTTTAAATGTACAATTTATTCAGCATATTTTACTTATTAAAGGAGATTACTATAAGGAGTTTTAAAGCATTAAATGAGTTCAGAATGATAAAACATGTAGAGCTGTATTTGTCTTGTGGCTGGCATTGTGACACTAAGTTCTTTTCTTGTTATTGTTTGTTTCCCTTCTCATGGACCTTCTAGATACAGTATGGGAAGGCCCAAAAGTGTCTACTGTGTTTGGGAAATTAAATGCTCAAAACAATGGAAAGGAAGATGAAACCTGGGGGTGGAGGTTCTTTTGCATTGACAGAGAAAGTTGGACCTGCAGCCATTTCTAGCTATCTGAGAGGTCATATGCTATCCAAGATGGAGCTCCAGTTAGTTCCCAGAACTGGCTGGGAATATAAAAGATCCTAGCAACTAATAGGGATGCCAGGCAAGTAAAGAGACTGTTATGGATTAAAAACTGGTGGTCAATTTAATGCCAGGTGAATTAAATCAGCATGGTGCTGAGTATAGATGTTCCACCTGAGGCAAGTTGCCAGCATAAGTAGAGACGTGATGAAGAAGGCGTCGAGGCATTGAGGCATTGTGGCATTGTGGCTTCATCTACATGCGCTGTTTGAGCCTTTGGTTCTCCTGGAGGAGCTCTGGTCCTTACATCGAACATTGTTTCCTGGCTCTGGATGGGAAGATGTGTGCCGCTTGGTCTCCAGGATGAACTCATCACGCTGGCTTCCTGGCATGTACTCAACTGTGCTTATCGTCTGAGAAGTTTGGGGCCTCCATTTCAATGAGGATGGCTGTGGTGCTTTTCAGGTCAGCCCTAGTCTTTGCTTTAAGTGTGACTTCTTGGCTTCAGCTTAGAACCCTCAACCTACTAGCACGCTCCTTCACCCCTGGCATAGACTTTTTGGCTTTCACCACTGACCTTTGGGCCTTCCCAGCACAGATCCATAAAAGAGACTGGTGTGTCTTTCTTGTGGGCCCTAGACCTCCAGTTGGACTCATGAGAGGCATTGTCATGGAATCATATAAGACATTGCTGTGGGATTCAGGCCCTTGGCTGAATATTCTATGTCTTTGGTGTTGTGGATAGATTTCCTCCACTTTCTTGCATTAACTCTGGGGGACCATCATAAAATATTATTATAAATTCCATGTCCTGATTCTAATTGTTCTCCTCACAACTCTTGACTACAACAGAGACAGAGACAATGTGATCCAGACTCATGATAAAGCCAGAGAAGAAACGAAAGCCAAAATCTGCCATTCAAATGATCTGCAATTAAGCATTCTAGACCTTCTCAAAGGGACTCAAGCCAATGGTGACATACGGTGTGACTTTAGTTGATAAAAATGCTGCTAATACTTTCTACACTAAGAGAAAATGGTTCATGAAATAACACTTTCATTTAACCCATCCAATTACATTTTTTAAAGCTATACTCATTCCTGAATCTATTTGGGATGCTATAACAAAACATATTAAACTGGGCAGCTTGTAAACAAAAATAAGTCAGTGTTAGATCAAAGGCTTCCTAGCTTGGAAATCCATAAGATCTGCTTCCTGGTGCACACATAGCTATCTTCTCATAAGGTCCCCTCACTGTGAAAAATGTAAAACAGTTCTTTGAGACCTCTTTTATAGAGGCAGTAATCTCATTCATGAAGGCTCAAAGCTCCTACCTTTGTTAAATTCTTGGTTATGTTTCAATATATAAATTTTAGGGAAGGGAGAAGATCACAAACATTCAAATTATATCAATTAATTTTTTAAAAAGCAAACACAGTAGTACAAGGTGTACTCAGATACAACTGAAGTAGTGAAAGTTCCTACTTGAATGTTTGAATTTTAGGAACCATTATCTTAGACACAGTTAAGGAGGGCTTAAGGTATAAAGCAATGGGATATTCCTTAACTAGCATTTAGGTGGGGGTCCCAGATATTTATTACTTGAAAACTAAAGTGCTTCTGACTTAGCACTTAGCATAGTGCCATGTACACAATTTATATCTGATGAATCTTGATTCTTCACTCTTTTTTGACACTCACCCTGATCCTTGGCATTTAAATACCCTCTGCTGATGATAAGATCCCCACTGTGCCTGTCAAATGGGCTATAACCACAGATAGCAAATCCCCTGACTTCTCCTGGTCAGGACTGCCAAGATCTTGCCAATGCAGAGAAATGTCAAGCTTTGTTAGAAACTTTCCCAAATCATACACTTTCCTAAGCTTTCAGTAGGGCAGGCAATTCTCTACCTCAATCTTAAACAATTATTCTGCAAAATCTTGAAGAAAATCAGTGACTGTAAGACTTTTCCAACTGAAGAGTAATGAAGTCAAGCTGGCATGGATCTCTTCCATTTCAGTTGAGAACACAATTAAACCCAACGGGCAAAATGATCACTACTCAGAAACACTGTGATAGGTTGGAGATCCTATTGTGAAAGGCAAATGCAGGCACTCAGAGTATCTGCTGGCATCTGGAAAGCAAACATTCCAAATTTAATTGGACACATGATCAAACCAAGAAATCAGCATGACTAATGACAAGGAGAGGACATTTTAAAATGCCGTGACCTCCTGTCTCTTCGTGTAGAGAATCGCTTGGGCTCAGGAAAAAAAATCACTTAAAAGCATATGATTTGGCAATTGAAAACATGTAATTTGATAAATGAAGTGAAATCTTTTTTAAGTCCTCATTAATCAGAGTTCAAGCATATAAAATGTGAGGAGGGGCAAGAATATGTTTACCAAGTGTCTTCAGCATAACCAAAGCAAAACAACAACAGCAACAAAATATCACTACTTAAATAAAAAAGGAAGGGTCATTTATTAAATTACCATCTTGTGTGAAGTATTTATACATATTATGTCATTTATTTATTCATTCAACACATATTTATTAGGCACATACAAATTATTATATGACAGCAGATATAAAAATATGGAAGACATTCTCTTTGCTTTAGGTCTCTTAGGGAGAGAGATGACAAGTAAAATAACACATATGCAATCTAGTTTCAGAAATCAACAAGTGAAGTAGAATAAGACAAGGTAAGGATTAAGGGTGACTGGGCAGAAAGGCTGTTGTATACAAAGTGATTTGCAAATGTCTCTGAAGGAAGTGCTTTTGAGCTTATAATTTCAGCAAATCCCAGAGGAATCTGAGTTAAAAAATGCGAGAGTAGAGCCAGCAATGGAACGCACAAATGAGTGGGCTGGAATAAACTTGGTCTTGTCAAGGATAGAGCAGAAAAGCAACCCCATAGATACCAATTGAAGGAAGAACGGGAAGAAAAGGATGGGGTCGTCTGGCACCCTTCAGATTCTGGTAGCTGTTTCTCCCTGCAAGAACTTTCAGATCCTAGAACAAAAGAGTACAGGAAATTTGGTCTCAAAGTTGTTGATTGTCTTAGTCCATAAGATTTTGAATGAGAGAAAAAAACATGATGATGTTAGATAGATAGATGATAGATAGATAGATAGATAGATAGATAGAAAGATAGATAAACATAATTTAAGAACCTGGACCCAAAGACTGCACATCTAATTTTCATCTCACTGTATGGTACTTCCTAAATTACTTCCTTAAGTTTTCAAAGTGTGAATTATAAGCCAATTAGGTAACAAATCTTCATTTAGAGCTTTAAAATTGGCATGTGTGTGTGTGTGTGTGTGTATTTGCAATGTTATATGTCTCTAACTTGGTCTACTCAAAATATAATTATCATTTATCAAGATTAGGTATATGTCACTTAGTACTGTTAAGGGTAGCAAAACTTTTAAGTGAGCATTTGCATTCAAGGCATTTTTAAGCTTTGTGGGGACAATACTTCAATAGCAATTGAAATCATTCTTGAAGTCCAGACAACTACAGACAATAGAAATAGGAGACAGGTCACAAGGGGCTAGTTGAAGGAACTAGTTTGATTGAGTACCCAAATAGAAATTGTTGCATCTTCCCCAAAAAAACATTTCCCTAGAATTAACGGTTTAAACAAATAACTTCTGTATGGAAAAATAATAAGAACAGGAAGTAAAATTGCAAAACAGAAAGATCACAGGGGTAGAAGATCTTCTTCATATGGGAAGACATCATATAGCTTATCTTTAATTAACACATGCAGTGATATACAAATATGCAGATAATCTAAATGGTGCAATATAGAAAGTTCAGAAATATATAGAACTTGCAGATGAAAACACAGGATATAACGATGATGGGCCCTTAATCCAGGGTGATGTGCTGGTTTCCTAGGAATACTATAAAATGTAACACAAACTAGATGGCCAAATTGTGTCACATTCTCAAAGACAAAAAGTTCAAAACTAAGGTGCATACTGCATCATGTTCCCTCTGAGGACCCTAGGGAGGACTTTATTTCCTGTCTCACTCTCCCTCTTCTGGGATCCTCAGGCAACTCCTGATTTACAGATAGCTGTTTTCTCCCTGAGTCTCTTCACTGTTTCCTCTGTCTATATCCGCCCTGGTGTCCACACTTTCCTCTTTTTACAAACTATTAGACATATTGGTTTAGTGCCTGTTTTAATAGCATTATTTTAACTCATTGGTCTATTTAAAGTCCTCACTCCTCAAAACAGGTTGTGCTCCGAGGTACCAGATATCAGTTATTTCAACATTTGTTGTTAGGGTAATATAATTCATCCCCTATCCATGAATGTAAAGGTGCTGAAAATAGGGCTTTTAATAAATAAATTAAAACACACTCATAGTTCTCGTATATTAGAGTGAAATCTAAATAAGACATTTAAATGTAAAACTGGAATCATAAAGACATCATAAGATATGAATAAGTGCATTTAATAATGGGACTGAGAGCACATTTGAAACTTTGACAAGTCAAAATCCAAAATAATAAAAGACAATATTGTTTCACTCAACTATAAAGCTATTGTGAATATACTGAACTATGCATCACTTGGTAATTCAAATCATAGAAATTTAAATGTAAGTGATTTTAAAACACAGTATTTTGTCTCTACATCTATAGCAAATATTCCCAAGGAAAAAAAGAATGAGAGGCAGTCTTAGAATACACTTAATAAGACCATTGTTTGCAGTAATGTGGGTACTGTTATTTGAAATTATTTTGTTTGTGTTATAGGATAACGCAGGTAAGTAATTTTGTTAATGTTACTAGAAATGAAGCATTTTAGTAAGTAGTGACACAAATACAAGAGCATACTCAAAGAAGTTTAAAAACACCAGGAATAGAAATTTGAAATGGGAACATCAGTGTGTAAACACATTTGTTATTACAAAGTATGTATCTTATGACCACGAAACAACGAGCTTAATGTCCCTAAAGATTATTGCTCAAGGGAACAAGGACTCCTTGAAAGATAAGGCTAGGAATCCTTAGTTATGTGTGCCAAAAACAAGGAAGATTAATGAAGACTAATGAGACACATTAAAATTATCCATGGATCAAAACCAAGAGCCATCTTCACTGAGTATCATAAAATGTGTGGAAATGACTGAAATCCATAAGTTATTGTTTAAAAAAAACATGAGTTTAAACTAACAAGAGAGACAAAACATATGTTTATGTGCAAGTATAAATAACATATATCTCAATGAATATCATGAATAAATTAGAGCACCAATTTCTTTTTTAAGTACTGACAATTCAAAAAAAAATCATTTAGTACAGACATTCTTTGTTTAGGGCCAAGTTCTGGTCCTGCAGCCTGGTAGTTAGATGAGTTGGTCATTAATAAAGAATTTGGAAATAGTATATTTTACAATAATACAATACAATACTATTGGAAATTGTATATTACAATGTTCAGAACAAAGAAATGATCAAAAGAAATCAGCTTGATGACTTTGTTTTTGTTTCATTAACTCTTATGTATAGTACTTTAATGTACAAAAGATCATAAAACTACAGTACTGTATAGTACAGTTAGCAAAAACAGTACTATGCTGTAGAATAAGCTATCATACAACCGCACTGCTGTTCATGTTCCTGCATTGTAAGTCCCAGTGTGAGTTGTATGTCCTAGGGATGGCTCCAAGTTCCAAACATCACTCCTAGGTCATTTAATACTTGTTAAACAGGTGTTTTGTTAAATGAGGAATATCTGTAATAACTTTGTCTTTTCTGTAGAAAATGTAATGCAAGATAACCAAGTATTCATAGATGAAGTGTGGGAATTGTTCTTTAAATAGGCACTCTAGTTGGTACGCATGGAAAGAATAAGAAGATTAGAAAGTCACTATTTTGTAATGTCCAGTGAAATAATTGACTCAGTAATCAACAATGAGTGAAGCCCCTGTGATCAAAGCGTAACGAGAAATACATTGCATGACCACACTGCTGTTGATCAAACACAGCGATCAATATTAGCATCACTGAAGGAAGGGAAAATCAGACATTGTCAGCCTCCTGGTGTAAGACAATGTGAAACCCAATCACCATGAAGAACTCATCTCTGAAGCTAAATCTTAATACGCCCTAACTGCCACATAAGTACCCAGGAAAAAGAAAAAAGAGTAAATTAAATGATACAAAAAGTGAACAAGCAAATGTATCATATAATACACTCTGCATGACAACTCATCCATTTCTGTGTCTAGTCAGTGGTATGAAAATCAAAGTAGGAAGAACATGTACTTGATTAAAAATATAAAAGCTGCAACAAATGTAATGGAACCATGTTTATGTCAGAATGTGCACAAACCAGGTCTAACAATAATTTTTGGGTAATCAGAGAAATTTAGGTACTAAACTAGCTTTTAGTGCCAATCTAATTTCTTATGTAAGAAACTATTATTAATTTTGGTATATGTAAAGGTGACTTATTTTCTTGTATTTTCTTCAAAGCACATAAGGAAACAATTTGAAAGAAAAGAATCGATAAACCTATGTGAGGTGAAATTGGGATAATTGTCAATCTCAAATGGCTGGTACCTGGGGAATTATTCTGCTGTTCTTTTTACTTATAAATGTTAGGAATAGTTCATTTATTAAAAACAAAAAAAAGTAGTAACAAGGTTGGGCTTTTTATGTTGATAATTTTATTTTCATAACAAATTCTTATTGAATAGTCACTTATTTATACCAATGATCTGTTACATTCCACTAAGAACTCTAACATGAGGACTGAGACAACAACAGGTGTGTGTGTGTGTGTGTGTGTGTGTGTGTCTGTGTGTGTCTGTGTGTGTGTGTGTACCTTTGCATCTATTTATACTCATGCATACACATATTATATATAGTTTTTCAGTCTGCATTTCTAGAAAGTGTTAGCCTCTGAAAAACTACCCAGAGCATATATCAAAGGTATTCTTTAAATACTTGATTTTATTTACTGATGAGTCATTGAATTGCAACTAATAGACCATCAAGGTAGTGATCAAAATAACTATATCTTAGTATCATAAAGACTATTCACATGTACAAATTAGAAAAATAAATAACTTAGGAGACCAGAAGACCCTAGCATGGAATGCAGAATGTGGCAAAATGCAATCAACTACAATTGTATGAAAGCCCCTTTCTGAAGAGATATGGTGCAGAAGGTGCTAATCCAAGTAACTCTCAAAATGAACAGTGTCTGTAAATCTAAAAGCAAATGACATTATACAAAAGCACTATACTCCAGCTGATGAAGTTGTTTCTCATGAGGGTATGGGTTAATAGCTCTGATACTTCTGTGTGTGTATTTCATAATTGAACAATTAAATGGATGGCAGATGGTGGGAGCCAGGTTTCTCACTGGTAGAGTAGAGGTTATAGATAAGCCACTGAAAAAGTCTAGAATGATCTATGTTGTAAGGGATTAGAGTCTTAGACATCAGTGTGAATTTACATCTAGTGCAATATAGATACAGATGGTTACACATAGAAATATTTATAGATATTTATACATACACATGTTAGTATGCACAAACACACCTCTCCTCAGTCTGTCAGCTGGGCAGGCCTAGAAGCAATGTCACCCCAGCAGCAGGAGTTCATCTAGAACCCAGACTTAATTTCTAATACCATTCTCCAGTAAATGGAAATAGTTCCTTGGAGAAATGTTTTATTCTAAAACAGGGGCTGGAAATATACAAGAATGTCCTGGAGCATATGGTTATGCCAAAAACTGAATAAACATACAGTGATTAATGATGAGGACATGGGACCGAGAGCATAGCTCAGCGGTGGAGCCCTTGCTTAGCATATGTGAGGCACTGGGTTCAATCCCCAGCACTTAAGAAAAAAGCCTGAGGACAGATGACAAGGAACCCTGGGGCCAGCTGAAAGACTCCCTGCAGACCAAGATGGAAAAAGTTGAGCAGAAAGTGAGTAGCATAGCATTGGGTTATAACTCAAATAAATATCCATGAGTCCATGCTGATATCAGTAAATGATAAATGAGGAAAAAGAAAAATATCGTTTTGAGGAGAATTCCAAACTCTCTATACAGTTACTCTCCAGGATGTGAAGCATAGCTTTCCATCTGTTTTGTGTTTGTTTTGTTTTGTTTTCCCACTGGTAATAAATGGATGACCTCCTCTTGCCAGGCAGGTGCTGTGCCACTGAGCTATGTCCCTAGCCCACGGCTTCCCATTTCTTAAGTAAGGGATTGTGCAGGGACTTCTTTCTGAAGAATTCCAGTTGTATGGGACGGCATGGAGAAGAGTAACTTCAGAGTGGGAAATCCACTGACAAACACTACCATAGTAGATGATTGCGGTAAACTGTCACAGTGATGTTGTGCTGATGGGGCACACACTTGATCTAACCCAGTGAAAATGGCTCTGCTCTCACTGCCTTCAATAAAACCTCATTAGCTCCATCTAATCATGAGAGTAAAATAGGAAGAACTGAGGGGTATTCTACAAAATGCCTTACTAAAACTATCAGGGTTAATCAAAGCAAGGAAAGTCAAGAGGATGTCACAAACAAGTGGGATCTAATGAAACATGACAATTAGATGTAAAGGAATCTTGGGCCAGAAAAATAATGTTAAGTAAAAATTAAGGAAATCTGAATAAGTCTGATCCCACTGCATCAGCAACTGCTCTATTTCATGAGTATTGTGCTTTACTCTGGATGGAATATAAGCTAAGCTACAAGTTCAGAATAACATATGTGTAAAGTTCCTTTTGAGATTATTTCTGGCTTAATAACTGTGTCCAAAACATTAACAAAATTTACCAAATTCTGCAAAAGCTGTCAAAAATGTTGAGTCTCAAGATATCACTTTGTCCACAGCTAATAATAAAGGAAGCTGAAATGCCTCACTCACATGGTGGGAATCCTTATACTTTTCAGTTCCTGCTGAACTACACCCTTAAAACTTAAGTTTTCAGGGCTTCAGAACTAAACAGATTTGGGGAGATTAATTCTATTAATCAATCTTAGAAGAGACTAAAGTTAATTTAAAAATCCATTTTGTTGATTCATATGCAATGAGACATGTAATTATCTCATAAACCAAAATTCTGGTGTTAACACAAGAACCTGATCATACTCTATAGTCAGATCAACAGGACAGGCTACATTATCAGCAGAAATGCGCTTTATTGGTATAGAACCAGAGCTAGGAAATCTAAATTGACTGATTTGAACAGTTCATTAGATTAAATTCAGATTCCCAGTTAAAGCCATCTTGTCAGCAGCGACAACTTCCTTACAGTGCTCAAAGTCCAGGACATCCTTTCCTCTGTGGTTCACCTCCTTCAGATTGTGTCCCCTGGGATGCATCTAGAATCACTTAGAGAATCAGGAAAAACTGCCCGTAGCAAGCCCCATCCAGGAAGAACCAACCCTCGTAATCTCTGGGGCAGGATACAGCCTTTGCACACTGGCATTTGAAAATATCTCAATAGATTTGTCTAACGTGAAGCCACCACTGAAAATGATCACTCGATGCCCCTTATTCTTCCTAGCTAGCACCCCCAATTACTTCCAAAAGCCCAATTATTTTTTCTGGGAACTTTTATTTTGAAGAAATGTGATGCCTAGAATGAGAATGCAAATTTTATATCTTAACAGACAGCTGCCACAGGTGTAGAAACACACATTGTATGCTGATGAATTTTTATGCCCCACTCCAAAAAGTCTATCTTTATTTATATACACTTCCCAATCACCTTACATATGAAAAGGAATTATGTTTCTGGCAGACGTCTTCTGAAATCAGAGCACAACTCCTCCAGCTTCCCTTGGCTCTGCTGTAAAGATTCCCCAACACTGGTGAAAAAGAAAGAAGCAGCCACTCATTAGTTTGTAAATTGTTACATTACCGTTTCGTGAAGTATTATCGTCCCCAGCTTGAAGGTGCCTCACCCCTATGTTCCTAAATGGTCAATTTCTTATGCTGTTCATCCCCTCCAATTGCCAGGGCTGGAAATAGGGTGTGGAAGTGGCAGGAGACATTGCATATGATTCATTCATGGGCTTGAACATATAAATTAACTTCTCCTCTTCCTCCCTGCATGACTTACGGTGTGTAAAAAATTTATCAGCTCTTCACTTTGGCAAAGAGAGAACAAGGACACTGACTAGGAGGAAAACATGGTTCAGACAGTTTTTGTTTTGCTGTTCCTGTTACTAATGTTTTCTAGTTAGGGACAAGAATAGAGCGGTATTATGTTTTAAAGTAAACTTTTTGATTTTGTAAGTTGTTACCTCTTAAAACAAAATAATAACAAAAGAAGTAATAATTTTCAAGTACCATTAGTACAAAGGTATAGATGAGAAATCTGATTTTATAATAAAATCTTTAAAAGGCAGGATTTGAGTGCTAGTAATTTCGCTGAAGTTCAATATTGTGAAGCCTATGAACTGCTTAGCCTCTTTCGGTGGCCTTGAAATCCCACTACTTGCAGATTGTGTGGTCTAGTACTCAAAGAGCGGCTGTATCTCCTGGAATTACTGATGACACCTCAGTCACCATTCACATTTACTTGTATAATTTCTTTCACCTTTCACTTTTTGTCTTCAGGTCTTTGACTAGGAAGACATATACATCTGACTGCTTCTGTGCATCTGGCTTCATCAAACACATCTGCCATCCTTCAGTACATACGTCTCTCCAACACTCCTCTCTGCAATCAAATGCATGCAGCATTTTCCACCTACATGGTTTCTCAAGCTCAGATTTCAAATTGTTTCAGGAATAAGATACAGAGGCTATTTTCTTTTGCTGTGCTGTATTACCTAGCTTTGCTTTCAGAGTCACCCCATGTATTAACTCTTACCCCATGAATAGTGGAATGGAAGTTGGGGTTCTCCCTTTTCCAGAACACTTTGGAAGTGACTTTCATTCCAGTGATGATGTCAGCGTTTAGCTCTGAAATTCCTAGAGCCTGAACCTTAGCTCTATTTCAGGGTTAGAAAAAAAACCAAAGTAAGTACATGGTATTAATGGTCCTAACTTTCTTTATTTGTGTAGAATAGTCTTCCACGAGCTATGAAAACATCAAAGGAAAATATGCTAGATACCCTCTAACTATGTGAAAATTCAGCTTGCTTTAAAAGAAAAGAAAAATTTTAGGCCTTGACTTATTCCAATTGATAACCATAAGAAAGTTTTGCGATGCAATCGTAACCCCAATCACACTGAGGCCCAATCTCACTTCATGTGCTTTTCCCTTCAGCAGACAGTTCGAGAACAGAACAAAGACCAAGAAAGCTTTAAATATATGGAACTATTTCTGCAGATTCATAATACTGGACCAGGTGCATTTGTCACTATCTGATTTTTCCTCCTTCCATCTCCATCCACTTATCACATACACTCCACCACCCTTGTCTCAATTCCATTGGGTTGACAAATAACAAATAACAAATCTACGTGAAAAACATGACTAAAATAACTAAGGAAACTTAAATTATCTCCTTTGGTTAAGTGTTCCAAGGCATTCTCAAAAAGCTAGATACATACCAGACTAACATCCAGAATAGATTCAGCAAAGTTCATCTGGGCATCTAGGATCAATTAAACAACAAAATGTATCATGCCTTCATTTCTTCTTTCACAGCGTGTGTCCCATCCCAAGTTTCGAGGTTTTATAGAGGCTAACCATTCCTTCAATTCCACTACATTTGTACCTATCGACAGACGGTTCAAGGGCTGATTTCCACAGCTTCTACACAGCAAGCACATTTCATGGCACTAGCAGTATTAAAAAAAAAAAGAACAGAATCAGAAAGGAATAGATGTGGTCTATGCTTTCAATGCATTTATCGTATAATGGGAGAAGGCAGTGACATAAACATGAGAACTCAATGTGATAAGAACCAGTGAAAGATGTACACATAAAACACTGCACTAGCACAAGAAGAAATCTTGACCGTACCTTAAAACTCAGAAGAGCAGAGGAGATGATATACAGAGCAGATGAGATCAAGGAAGATAAACATAGGAAGGTTTTTATAGCCAGAGCAAAATGAATGAAAAAAAATGGTAAATGTGATTTACATCAGGACACTGAGAGGGATAAGCACAACCACTATGAGATGTGTGGAGGTGTGGATTTAAGCTATGGATATAAACTAAAGAAGGCTCAGGGAGACTGAGGGACGTACAATTATTCTGTAAATGATAAATAGTCATTTGAAGGATTTAAAGCTTAAAAGAATTTTAAAGTTTCCCAGTGTTCTGACTGGAGTATCTGTAAGTAGAGGATGCCATTCATTTGATGAGAGCATAGACGAGGAGGACAGGGTGAGGAGTAGGGGTGCCAAGGTGAGTCTTGGGCTCTGCAGCTCAGCTGAAGAAGGCTAGTGCAAATTCCTTAGATTTTCTTAACGTATTGTCAACTCTCCGTATTTTAAGGTGTGAGTCAGACTAGAGCCAGAGATGTCAGTGTCATCAACATATAGATGGCTATAAAACTGTGAACTATATGGACCAGTGAACGCAAGAGGAAAGAAGTAGGGTGGTGAGGTGGAAGTGGAACGTAGAGAACACTATCTTTCAAGGAAAGCGTAATATTCTAGAAAGCAGGAGGTTGGGACTGGCCCTCCTTCGGCAGAATGCCCACTGGAATCATTTGTGTTGCCTTTCAAAACACATATGCTAAGATCTCACTTCCAGCTTCTCAGATTGGAATCTATACATCCTAAATAGGTCCTGGGTATGTGTGCTTTGAAAAGTTCCACATTGGTTCTAATTTGCGGTGCTAGTTAAATGTGAAGAAATTTTAAATTTGTCCATATAGAAATAGCACTGAAGGCTGGACATGATGGCACATGCCTGGAATCCCAGTATTCCAGGGAGGCTGAGGTAGGAGGATTACCCCAAGTTCAAGGCCAACCTGGGCTACACAGTGAGTTCAAGGCCAGCTTTGACTCTGGGGTGACATTGTCTCAAAAAGACTAGAAAAAAAAGGAAAGAAATATCACTGAAATAACCAGTAAAGTAAATACCAAGGGATCCACTACATTATAGTACAGGAGTCAGATCACTTCTACTACAATGAGTAAGTGGTGGGAAAAGAAGACAAGACATAGTCCAGTGCTGTCCATTGTCCACTACTACATTACCAAAAGTTTAACTATTTCCAAGAACCTGTGTATTTTATGTCATATTTTCTGTGGAATTCTTGGAACAACATAGCAGGGGTTTCTGCTTATAATCATGCAAGATTGCAATCAGGGTGTTAAGTGGGCTTCGTTTGGATTTGGAGGTTTGAACTGGAGAGCATTTATTTCCAGACTCAATCAGGGTCTTAGAATTTGTTCCTGTGAGGTAGTAAGGTTGAGGCTCCAGCTTTTGGTGGCTGCTCCTGGAGGCTGTCCACTGTCTCCCACCATGAAAGCCTCTCGAACACAACCTCAGGTTGCATGAGCCAAAAGCAGGAGTCTGGAGGACGAGCCTGCCAGCCCTCCAGAGTGTGGTGTTAATCACAACGGAGGCCAGGTGGCTCCGCCCATGCTCACGAAGGGCATTATGAAGGACACAGATAGGAGGAGACAGACATGAGGGAGAGGCTTTTAGAAGCTGTTTGCTATGAAAGATATTTAAATATCTGCATGGTGTTTTGTACTACATTTGGTGTCAAAATTAAGATGGGGGAAAGAAAAAGAATGGAAAACAGGAACATAAATAAATACTAGCATATAACCATATACTCAAGATACTTGCTTAACCTCTTTTTCTTTCTTTCTGTTATAAAATGTACCACTGACTGGGTATTTTGTAAGAAATTGTTTGTTTGCCTGTTTGTTTTTTTATGGGGAAGGGGTTCCTGAATCTGGAGTCTGGGCAGTTTAAGAGCTCAGTGCTGGTAACTGGTGAGGGCCTCTGTGATGCATCATTCCATGGAGAGTAGAAGACCTAATGAGATGCCCAGGGAGAAAGAATAAAGCTTATCCTTTTTATAATGATCCTACTACCGTAACTACCCTACATCTAATATTGTGTGCATTCATGGATTAGAGCAAAATCCTCTTGCTCTTCTTACCTATCAACAGTATAACAATGGTAATTAAAGTTCAGTATAAATTTGGATAGCCCACTGATCACAGAATCATTCATCTGTGCCTACAAATGTCACTTAGAACTGCTGTTTGCTCCTAGGAAGGTCAAATGAAGTTGGAAGGGAAGACCTCAGAAAGTCCTGAGAACAAAGGAACCGAACTTGTGGGGACAATAGAACGCATGATGGTAAATGAGCCACCTCCTTCTTTTCATAGATCGCTTTAGATTTTCAGAGCAAGCACCATTGGTCTACTGTCTGCTATTCTTGAAAGAAGTACAGTTTGTGAACTATCTGTAGTTTCCCTAATGTGAAAAAATTCTTGCCTGTCTCTTTCTCAACTCTGTTATTGTCAGCTTCTTCCTTACTATTTTCTTTCTCCCTCCAACACACACACCATACCACACACACACACACACACACACTTCCTCCATTTCTTTTGAAATCATATTCTAAAATCAATAAATATGATTCAACCACTAGGCCAGATCTTTACTCCCTAAGTTTTGCTTTAATTTAAATTATTGCAAATAATAATGCAAACAATGCTTACTGAGTTATTTTGAAATTTTAAAAAAATAATATGAGTATGATTAAGAACAATGAAAAAGCACATGGCTATTACACAGAAACAATGGTGTATAAATGCATCACTGGTAATGACTATTGTGACAATAATGATAATTATAGGTAGTGCAAATCCAATAACCATAATTGCAATGGAAAGATTTGCAGAGAAGCCACTGTTAAATTAACTACTTCAACAAGAAAAGAGCATGTCAAATACCTGGCACACGATGTCCTAACCGTAACCCCAACGCTGATTACGGGGAAAGTTCTGGGACAAATGACAACGGGCTAAATCAATAACGCACCAGGTGAGGTACTTGGGTGTTGCCCAATGAAAGAAGTCAAACAAAGTTCAGAGCACATTCAGCCCAAGAACCTTTTGATTCTTGTTTATGTTTTAGTAGAACATCATTAGTGGATTAGTCAGGAACACTGAGTGTCCACTCATAGAAGGGATTCCAGAGGGAGTGTGAGAGGTGCCTGGAATCCTGCCAGGAGGCAGGTGTGAGCTTCCCACCAGGGACACTGGTCATTCTCAATTCACGCAAATGGTGGCAATTAAGCTGGTGACCCATATCATCAAGTCCAAGGGAGGGCCAGAAAGGTGAGTTTGGTTTGGAGGCATAATCAAAAAATTGCTAGAGGATGCCAGGAGCGAGGAGAAACCAGGGAGGACTCATGTAGAAAGACCAAATGAGCCATTAAAATGGTGTTTTTGAAAGCTTTAATGGAGTGAAACAAAGCCTATGGTAAAATTTTAAATGGAAAGGGCCACAGTCTTGAAAACTGTATATACAGTAAATAACTTTAAAAATCCAGCTCATCTCTAGATTACCATCAGTCTACCCTTCTGGAAAACACCTATCATTAGAAAAAAGGTGTCCTTATATTAATATTAATAGTGAATGATATTTGGATGGTAAGATTTAAAATAATCTTTTTTAGTATCATTTCTATCTTTCAAAAATTTTACAGTGTATGTGAGTTAGCTGTACAACTGACAAAAATGACAGTAAGAAAACTTGGTTTTTGATTTTTTCAGCCACTTAATTCACCTCACTGACCCCTACTTGCTCATTAAGTTATATTTTATTCATTTGACCCATGTATAGTTTTCAGTATCTTCCCCCAAAAGTTAAGTACATCATTTTACAATGGTACATGCATACCCAAGATAATAGAAGCACAATTCACAATAGCAGAATGGATAAAGAAAGTAATAGAGTACTATTCTGCCATAAAGAAGCATAAATTTGAAACAATCATAGGAAAACAGATGTACTTTGAATCCATAGTACTAAGTGAAATAAATCAGAAAGAGTTAAATACCACATTTTTGTATGTATCTGTTTATATGTATTTACTTTAGATAGGGTCTCTCCTTATAAATCTCTTTATAAATCAGGCTAGCTTACTGTGTGGGCTAGGTTGGCCTGAAAGTCACAGTGATCCTCCTGCCTCAGCCTTCCCAGTGCAGGGATTATAGGAGCATGCCACCACACCCAACCAAATATCTCATATTTATATGTAAGTCACAAAGTACAAATAATTTAAAAAGCAAAATAAAAGATAGATGGTAAGAAACAGACTTTGCGAAGATGAAGTCGGGAGGTGAAGTGGAGAATGGTGCAGGGGGTGGGGGTGGTAAACATGTGATAAGTATATATGGCACTGCCTCAGGACAAAAGTATTTATTATGTATTGCAAAGATATACTAATATAAAAGGAAGCAGAGATTCTTTACTTCCCTGGAGTCCTGAAAGTGCAGTGTCATCATCCTGCTACAACCTCTGTGTCAGGGAGACTGCCAGCCGCTCCTTCTGGTCTATTCCGAGAGGGAGAGAGGACCAGGGCTCAGCAAACAGGAGGTCCTCCTGCCACTCACCTGACCAGCAGAGTCCTGTCCCACTGCTGTTTTTGAAAGGATGGTGGGTTTGTTTGTATTATTTTGAAGAAATACGTTTGCAAGTCAAATATGTTACTCTGGTTAAGGGACTAGCTAAGCAAATAAAGCCAGAGAGGACAAAATATCTCTACCGGATAGAACTCAAGACAATTATGTCTCCATCTTGTTCAAAAGCTGTTCAGGTTTCTATGCCCGTTGAGAGAGCATTTGCCCTATCAAGGTAAAACTGCTTTAAGGATCTGAGTGTCTCTCCTCAGAATGTCCTTACATAAAAACTATAGAATCAGGTTGATGACTAGCTTTTCGTTTGGCTTTGTTGTCATGAGAGTTATTGTGAATCTAATGCACTGCTTTAGAAAGATTTTCATTGTAAAGAAATTGGAGAATTAGCAGGTTATCTTTAAAACTTTGAGAATAGCTTACACTGGCCAAGAATGTACTTTTCTCTACAAAAAGCCTTAAACAAAAGCCATAGTAAGAACCCTTCAATTAAAAAAAAAGAAAAGAAAAAGATGAAAAATAAGGAATTAAATTCTATGTCTAAGATGCTATAAAAATCCAGGAGCATAAAATATCAAGGATTCCATATTCTGCAATCTTCTACTTCAAATTGTAAAATGACATTTCATTCACCTTAGTCCACACATCTGTGGGCATATTAGAATTAATTCTCAATTCATGCTCAATCTTAAATATGCTTATAATATTAAAACATGTTTAAAATTTTGAATTGACTCATTGGGTCATTGGAGGTTTTGTTAGGTTCTTCTAGGTGTAGTGATGTGTTATAGGATTTAGCTTTTATTTTTAATTTTATCTGCATTCTGAAATTGCTTCCTAGTAACTTATTGAGTGAAAAGAAGATTTTTCCAGTGGTTACAATGTAGGTTGATAACTATTGTGTATATCATCAGATTCTGTGTTGAAGAGAATGAACACTAATTCTGGATAAATCCAATAGAAGGATACTTACTGGAAGGATAGCAAGGAACTCATAAAACCAAAAACCTAAAAGATGAGACAAGAACATTTTGGAGAAATTCAAAGTATTACATTGTTGCTGGGAAAGAAAAATAATGCATCTGAATGGAAAACAATATGGAGGCTTCTCAAAAATTAAAAATAGAATTAACACAAGAGATGGTAACATAATTTCTGGATATTTATTCAAAAGAATTGAAATCAGAATATCAAAAAGATATAAGCAATCCCATGTTAACTGAGCATTATTCCTTTTGTGTGTGTATCTGGTTCTGGCACTGAATCCAGGGCTTTTGCAATGAGCTACACCCTCACCCATTTTTTTTTAATTGTCAAGATATGAGACCAATTTAAACATGAAAGGTAAATGAATGTAGAAAATATGGTACCTTACTTATTTTTCTGTCATTTCTGAGAGAAAAAACCTGACTCCCAAAATGAATGAAGGAGAGGTTTGTTCAGCTTATAGTTTTTGGAGATTTCAGTCCATACTCAGCTGGCTCCAAGGCAGAGTGGCATGGCTAAGAGGCAATCATTCATGGCAGACACAAGCAACAAGAGCAAAAAGTGCAAAAGGGAAAAGCACACCTCCTTCCCTCCCTTATATTGTATGCCAGCTCCCCGCCCCTGGGTGGGTGCAGCACTCACACCACCAATCCCAGCACTATGAACCAATAGCAGCACAATGAACCAATCACAAACACTAGATTCAGCTTCCTCCATGACTGCACGAGACTTTGGGAGGATATCCAAACACAAACCTTAACATATGATGTCTGTAGACAATGAAATACATATAATTTGCTAAATAAAAAATGAAATTCTGTAATACATGACAACCTAGATGAACCTTGAGGACATTATGCTCAATGAAAGCAGCCAGTCCAAGAGAGGCACATACTGTATAATTTCACATAGATGAGATATCCACAGTAGTCAAATTCACAGAATCAAAGATGGAATGGCAATTGCTAGTGAACAAAGGCTGTAGAAATGGCAAGTTAGTAATTAATGGGTATCAACGCTCAGTCAAACAAGATGAACTGTAGGGAATGTTCTGGAGATCTGCTGCACATCTTTATACTCAGAGGCAATAACACACTTTAAAATCTGTTTAAAGTGGAGTCTCAGGTTAAATGTTCCAACAACAACAAAACTAAAAAAGAATGCTGTGAAAACAAATAAAAACAAACCTAAAAAAAGAAAACGAAAAGAGGGAAAGCATTGGGGAAGGGTAGCAGAAAGAGGACGAGCACAGGCAGCCTTTTTCTGACAACTGAACTATCCACACAGGGAATTTCCCCCAACTGACACAACAGCAATATTATGAAACATTGAATGCTAGTTATTTTCTTTACGAGAGAGAGAGAGAGGAGTAAATGAAAACAACTTTGGAGCCTAATCAGCAAAATGCACCCATTTGACAGTTACGTAGTCAGATTTGCCAATTTTTAAAAATCTGTCCAACAAAATATCACATTATTGCATCCAGTAGTTTAATTATCTTGAAAAAGTACACATTTTAGAAAAAGTTTAAGAATTAGGTTTGAAATTATAGAGAAAAAGTCAATTGGAAAACTTTCAAAGTGCACTGACAGCAGAAAGAAAAATATACAATCAAAATCCGTGATGCAATTACTGATAAGAGTCTTGTTAAGTCTTTTGTGTGTGTAAATAGTTTTCAAATATCTTCACTTGTATATTCTGCTTTTTTGTTATCTTTATAACAATTCATTTTTAAAATGAATTAATTACAACCCCTACCACCTCAAATTGAACACCAAATTGAACACCAAAAGGAGTGTACCTCTAAGGACTAAAATTTTTCAAAATGTTACCTTTTTTATGCTTTTACTTTTGCACGTATTTTTCTGTTTTTATTTTCTGTTTTATTTTATTGGTACAATGATTACATTCATTATGGGTATTTGGTAAATGTGTGTGACACCTCTTGATTCATTTTATGCCTTTTTCCTCCCTCCTTCCCACCCCTCTACCTCTTGTTCCCTTTCCCAGTTGCAAAAGAACTGTTTCCCTCTCTCCTATCGTTTATCTTTTATATTTGATCTTTGAATTTCTAATATAAGAGAAACTATTAGATATTTAGGTGTGCATCTGACTTATTTCACTTAATATCAACATCTCAATGTGCATCAATTTTTATACAAATGACTCAACTTTATCCTTCTGGATGATAACATAGCACTGCAATATATGTAAATAGCACATTTTCTTTATGTACTAATTTTTTGATGATAAAATATGCCACTTCTGAGCTTTGGCTTTTGAAAGTTTTGCTGCTATAAATATTGGTATGCACATTTCACTATAATATGATGTTTTTAATTCTTTCAGGAAGACACTTTGAAGGAGATAGCTGAGTCAAATGGATCTTCTAATTTTAGTTTTTGGGGAATCTCCATAATGCTGATTTCTATAGTGGTTGTACTAGTTTATATCCCCACTGACAATGCAGAGGTGTTCCTTTTTCTCCAGAGACTTGTCAACACTATTTATTTGAGATCTTGAAGATAAACAGTTTTTCTGTAGTAAGATGGAACATCAGTGACTTTAAATTTGCATTTTCTCTAATGGTCAAATATGTGGAATAGTTTTTTTCATGTGTTTATTGGCCATTTGTACTACCTGAGAAATGTTTATTCATTTTACTTGTCTATTTTTTATTAGGTCTTTATTTGGGGAGACATCTACATTTTGAGTGTTTTATATTAGTCCTCTGACCAAAGTGGAGCTGACAATTGTTTTTCCAGTTTTTAGATTGTCTCTTCACTATGTTGATTGTTTCCTTTATGTGCAAAACTTTTTAATTTTATATAATTCCATTTGTTTAGTCTTGATATTATTTCTTGTGCAATCGTGACTCAGCTTAGAAAGTCTTTCCCTCTACATCCTAGAGTTTTCCCTAGTTTTCCTTCCATCAGACTAAATGTTTCTACTTCAATATTTATGTCTTTGATTCATTTTGATTTTAATCTAGTACTTGTGAAAGATATAGATCTAGATTCAATAATCTGCAAGTATTTAGCCAGTTTCCCCAGCAACATTTATTAAAGTGACTACCTTTGTACCAGCATATGTTTTTGGTAACTTTGTCAAAGATCCACTGGCTGAATGTGTCTAAAGTTGTTTCTCCATCTTGTAGTCTAATTGATTGATTCATATATCTATTTTTGTACCAGTAACATGCTGTTTTTATCATTATAGCTCTGTAATATGACTTAGTATCTAGGATTGTGATGCTTCCTGTTTTGTTCTAGTTTCCCAGCATTTCTTTTTCTATTCTAGATGTCTTCTGGTTCTATGTGAATTTTAGGTTTGTTTTCTCTAATTCTGTGAGGAATGCTACATGTGTTTTGATTTAGAGTGCATTAAAACTATATATCAGTTTTGGATGTATGGCCATTTTGACAATGTTTGTTTTGCCTATGCAAGGACATGAGCAGTTTTTCCACTTTCTGATTTTGTCTTTGATTTTTTTCAAGTACTGTAGTTTTCATGGTAGCAGTGCTTCACTTTTCTGGTTGGGTTACTTTCTATTTATTTAATTGTTCTTGATGTTGTTGTGAATGTTATCATTTTCCTAATTTCTTTCTTAGGTTTTGGCAAACAGGAATGCTATTGATTTTTGTGTGTTAATTTTGTATCCTGCTACCTTGTTGAATTTGTTTGCTGTATTAGTTCTAGGATTTTTGTGTCTGAATTCTTGGGTATCCCTTGTAAAGGATCAAGTCATCTGCAAATAATGATTTGAATTTTCCTTTCCTACATGTATTCTTTGTTTTTTCCTCTTGTCTGATTGCTCCAGCTAATTTTTCAGTAATTACTTTGAAGAGGAGTGGTGATAGTGAAAATTCTTGTGTTATTCCTGACTTCAGAGGAAAAAATTTTAGGTTTTCCCCATTTGATATAATATTGGTCATTGATTTGTCATACATGGCTTTAATCAGATTGATATGTTACTTCTATACCTATTTTATGTATTTTTAATTACTACATTTATGCAGTGCATAATGAATACATTCATTGTAGATAGTTGCTTCATGTATATGACACATCTTAATTATTTTTATATCTTCCTTTTTACTCTCCTATTCTCACTAAACATCCCTTCAGCCTCTTCCTTTTTGTGAAAATATCTATCTTCTTATTTCTGTTTGTCTATCTTTAATTGTGGTCTTTGACTGGTTGTAGTTTGGATTTTTCATTAAGAACAACCACAAAATATTTAAACTTGTGTGTTGATTGATTTTCCTTAGCATATACTGTTTTCAATGTTTTTTTATCATGAGTGATTGTTGAATTTTGTGAAAGGCTTTTTCCTTTGCTTATTGACACAATCATGTGATTTTGTCCTTACTTCAGTTTATGTGGTATATTACACTTACTGATTTGTGCATGTTGAATCATCTTCACATCCGTAAGATGAAATCTTCTTGGTCATCATATGTAATTGTCTCGATGATTTGTTGCCAGTATCTTGAGGATAATTTTTATATCTATGTTCATTCAAGAGATTGGCTGTAAGTTTCTGTTTTATTTAGTTGTTTTTCTGGTTTCAGAATCAGAAAAATACTAGCATCTAGCAATGCCCTTGGACGTACTGCTTTGCTTTCAGTTTCTTTAAAGAGTTTGAACAGTATGTATGTTATAGTCCATCTGAAGATTTATAGAGCTTAATGGTGAATCCATCAGGTCCTGGGCTTTCCTTTGTTGGTAAGCTTTCTATTACTGCCTCAGTTTCATTGCCTATTGTTGGATCGTTTGGAGATTTCATGTCCTCTTGGTTTAGTTTTGAAAATTTATATGTTTCTAGGAATCTGTTCATTTCTTCAAGATTCTCTACTTTGCTGGAGTACATTTTTTTGTAGTAGTTACAAGTGATCTAATGAATTTTAGTAGTGTCTACTGTGATTTAAACAATTTTTACTTCTAATTGCATGGATGTTCTTTCTTTTGCTGAGTTTGGACTAGGGTTTATCTATTTTGTTTACTCTTTCATATACCTTCTCCTCCTCCTTCTCCTCCTCCTCTTCCTTGTTGTTGTTGTTGTTGTTGTTGTTGTTCTTCTTCTTCTTCTTCTTCTTCTTCTTCTTCTTCTTCTTCTTCTTCATCTTCCTCTTCTTTTTTTTTTTTTTTTTGCATTGGGAATTGAACTCAGGACCTTTCACTTGCCAGGTAGGCACTGTACCACTGAGTTACATTCCTGGCCCTACTATTTCATTTAATCAGTTGTTAGACACATTGAGTCCTTGTAACTTTTTTTGGTCTAAATTTTGTTCATTTTCAATTTGATCTTTATGATTTCTTTCCTTTATAGTAAGTTTGCATTTGGGTTGTTCTTTTTCTAGTATCCTGAGGTACATCATTAAGTTATTTATTTGTGTTTGCTTTGTTTTTCTAATATGAAGATTCACAGCAATAAACTTCTCTCTTAGGACATTTTTTAATGTACTGATATTTGGTGCATGTATATTTACAGTGTTGTCTCTACTTGTTCAATTGTTCCCATAACAAATACATAGAAAACTTGCTTTTATGTTCTAGTCAGTTTTTGATTGAAGTTGACTTTGTGAGTAAAATTGTTGCGTCTTTTTGTTTTGGGGGTCCTTGTGCATGGAATAGATCCTACAAGACTATGTTTCAAAATTGGTGAAGAAATAAGGACATTTCATGACAAAGGGCATTTTAAAAAATTCATAAACCAGCGCTCCAAAAAGTACTTAAGTGTATCCTACATAGAAAGGACCTACCAACAAACCAACGCAAAATGTTTGAATGAATGAGTACATCAACCAAAGCAAGTAGCCAAACAAAATCAAAATACTAAACAAGTAAACAAGAAAAAAGGAAGGATTTTCATGAATATGGCAGAGTGATAAGCAGCAGAAAAAATGACTTCTCTGAGATTCACTGTCCAAATTCTGGAATTCTGCATCATGAGGAAGACAACAAGGAAGGAAGTGGGCCCAGGGACCCAGGAAGAATCTGAAATGTGAATCAAAGCCCACAGAGAGTCCAAAGAAAAACTTCAAGGAAGAAAAAGATGATAGCTGGTGGTGCCTTTGCCCTGAGACAGGACTCACCTTGCCACAGGAGCCCTTCAAAACTGAGGACATACTGTCACAGTGACAGTGATGGTGAGGGCTGGCAAACCTGGAGGCTTCTGCAGAGAGATGCATCAGTGGAGCAGCAGACATGAACAACTGCACTGGCTGGCAGTGAGTGCAGAGGACTCAGTTCTCCTGTGGGGAAACAGCAATCAGCGGGAAGCCATTCTGGAGATGGACCAGCTAGGCTCGGAACCCAGGACTACTGCCAGCTTCCTCTAGCAGCTTCAATCTGGGCCCAGACTCATGGAAATTACTTGCACTGTGGCAAGCACAATAAGCCTTGTCTCAGATCAGGGTTGCTGAGATTATCTGCCGTAAAGCTTACTGGGATAGGTCGGTACAATTCAGGACTCTGTCTCTACAAGTTGTCTACTGGCAAAACCAAAATGAATTCTGGAAGTGGAATGTTTTTTTTTTCTTTTTGTTTTTATTTTTTCCCTTTCTCTTTCTCCTTCATTGCTTTTATATGAGTGTGAAAGTGGATCTTAACCTCTTGTGGATGCAGTTCTGTTCGGTTGTTCCTTTATCTTTCCCATCTCTCTTTGCCTTTAGTCTTCTGCACTAGTTTCCCCAAATTGGTGTGATCCCCCTTTGTTCTCCAACCTTACTTCTAATCTCTTTCTTTTCTTCCACTGTTATATTTTCTCCATAATCCATTTTAAATTTTAACCTTCAAGGGCAAACTTGACACATTGCATAATATTTCATATAATTATCTCATTTGTTCTGTATTTTTATATAGTCACAAATCTAGTTCATAAGTTAAAATTTTCAAACTAATGATTAGCTCAGTTTGTTGTTTTCTAAGCTGTGTTTGATACTATTGGTACCACTGCACCCAAAATTTATATAATTGTTCTAAACAGCAGTTTGTCCAGGTATTCCATGTCAGTGATTAACTAAGGGTCACAGGAAATATGGTGGCACAGAGCCAAAGAACCAGGGACTAGGCCAAACAAGCAACAACTTCTCATCTCCAACAAAGAAGTAAGATCTTCCAACAGACTCAAAAGCCAAAAACCAGCTATACCTGAAAAAAATACCTCAGAGAAGTAATCATCACTTATCCTAAATTCTACCAATAAAACACCCCACAATAGACAATTTACAAGCATCACCCAAGGAATTAAACTAAAAAAAAAAAGAGAGAGAGAGAGAAAATGAAGTGGAAAGACACTTAAGCAAAATGCAACCCCAGACATCCAGTTCACCAAAGGCAAATCCAGGGGGTAATGAGGCAGGACATTCTGGATTCCCCCCTAAAGTGGAAACAGCAAAGTAATTTAATGAGCCTCCAGAAAAAATGAAATCAGAAATAATCTCTCAGATAACTACAGAGATTACCAAAATATACACCATGCTTAGTGATATTAGAGCAGATACAGACAAAAATAGATGAACTTAAGGAAATTATAGATTAACATAGGAAAGAAATAGAATCCTTAAAGTTGATACAAGCAGATATACAGGAGAATAAAAACTCCACTGAAAGTATTAGAAGCGGGTTAAGCCAATGTGAAGACAGGATCTCAAATACTGAAGACAGGCTTGCATTTAGCAACCAGGAAAAGAAAGATTTCTCAAAAATAACAAGAGACCATGAGAAATCAATCCAGCAGCTGCTAGATGAGACAAAGAAGAATAACTTAAGATTAGTTGGAGTCAATGAACAAGCAGGAGATATAAAAATGACATTAAAAAATGTTCACAGACATCATGACAGAAAACTTTCCTGATAGAGAAAAAGAATTTGATATATAGATAATTGAGGCATATAGAACTCCAATTAGCAATGACCAAAAGCAAAATCTACAGCAAGGCATATCATACGCAAGATTCCAGAAATTCAATGCAAGAATAGAATCTTAAAAACTGTTAGAGAAAAGAAGTAAATCACTTATAAAAGAAAGCCCATTATAATTACAGCTCATTTCTTATTGAAAAATAAGGTACTTCCATGATGAATAATATCTGAGGAAATTTATGACCACCAAATCAGCACTCCAAAATATTCTGAAGGACATTCTAGGAAGAGATAATAAGGATTATAGCACCAAGAACCCCAACAGAAGGAATCCAATTCCTTCTTGGCAAACAGTTAGAGGGAGGAGGGAGTCAACAACAGGAAAATAACATGACAAGAATGTGTCAATACATATCAGTTATAACCATCAATGTTTATGATCTCAATTTACCAGTTAAAAGACAAAGACTGGCAGAATGGATTAAGAAGTAAGATCCAAAAATATGCTGTATACAAGAAATGTATACATGTATACATGTATACAGAATAAATATATATATTTAATTTGAAAAGAAATTCATAGATTGAAATTCAAAGGATGGAAAACAATACCCCATACATCAGGAATCCAGAAAAATATGGGTTGCTTCTATTCACCCCCTGATGGACGTGTTTTGAAAGTTTGCTGTAGTTTTTTTTTCTTTTGCAATTTTTCTTTTTCTCCTTGAAATTAAATGGATTTGGAAAAAAGATAAATAAATTATAGCCTTGAAGCAAGGACAGCAGATTGCTATAGCTGCTGGTTTCAAACAGGAGCCTAAAGAGAATTCTTTCTGTGGTCTGTTGGCCATTTCAGAACTTTGGAAATGTAATGGTCAATTCATCAGAAAGAAATAGCAGGTGAGCATGGCGGACTTTCAGGGGCCTGCAGGGGAGAGACACTGGGGCCTCGGGACCTGCACCATGCAGTTGACTCGGGGTGCTGGGAGAACAACGAGCTGCTTCCCTCTGGTGGGGGAGGACAGCTGTGAGTGTGGCAGACTTTCATCAGCCTGTAGGAGAGAGACTTTGGCTCGTGGAGACCTGCACCATGTGGTTGACTCAGGGTGTTGGGAGAACAAGGAGATCCTTCCCTCTCTGGGGGGCGGCTGTGGGTGTGGCAGACTTTCAGTGGCCCAAAGGAGAGAGACTCTGGCACCTCTGGACCTGCACCATGCGGTTGACTTGGGGTGCCGGAAGAACAAGGAACTCCTCCCCTCTTTGGGGGGCAGCTGTGAGCCTGCCAGCAAGCAGGCTGAGAATTGAATATCTCATGTCGTTATGTCTCCTGTCCTGTGCCCCACCCCCTTAGCAAGAGGAAGCCAGTTAACTACACATCTTGTGAAAAGATTGGCTATGTTATTTAGTATGAGCTCCCCATATGCAAAGATATGGACAACCATTTGGAAGAAAACAAGAGACAATATGACAGATAGTAAAGATCTCTGGTTGTCTAGCTTTGAAATTTATGCTTTCTTATGTCCTACTCTGTTCTGTTTTGTTGTGTTTAATTTTACCCCCTTTAAAATAAAATGAAAAAAATGAAAAAAAGATAAATAAATTATAAAATGAACACATGAAATGTCACTACCTTTCAGTGATAACTCTCAACTTCCTAATTAACAGGCACAGATTGGCAGCCTGGATCCAAAAAACAAACTGCAATTCTTTTTCACACTCAAGAGACTCATTAATCTAAAAAAGAATTCATAGATTAAATATGTTATATTTTAAGAAAACAGAAATACACAATTTTGTTTCTGGAAATTTTGATGGACACATCTTAAACATGATTTGTAATCAGTGGTTCAAATTGATCAGAATGCTTCTAGGAAAAGCATATGTTCTGAAACAATCTTGTCAAGATAATAAATACCAGTTCATACAAAAGGCAAGTAATCTTAGAGAATTTTCTATCCTATATCTTCTTTTCTTCACAGTATTCTGTGGACCTATTGGTAGTAATTATAATTGGAAAATGACACAAGTTCTGGAACCAAGCTGCCTTGGTTCAAAACAGCATTTCTGCAAAGCTTTGTCAACTTGATAAATATGCTAAATATGAAGGAACTTAGTTTTACCTCTCTGTAAAATTAAAATAGTAATAAATTCTACATCGTAGAGTTGCTATGAGTATCAAATAAAATTGTTTGTATAAACCATTGAATATACTTCCTGGAACATATTAAATGTTCATTTAGTAATAGTGGTATTATTATAAATATTAATTATTAAGAAATCTCAGTGGAAAAATGATGTCTTGAGTGAAATAAATTTTAGAAATCATAATGACAATTTAACTTTTTGGAGTTTTGCCACATATATTATTAAACTCTGTGCACAAAAGCCCTGCATATGTCTAATACATTTTCTAACTCTAGTTAACCAACTATATATATATATATATAATTATAATTTTAACATCTCTAAGCACCATTTATTTCCAAAAAGCATTTCAGTAATTCTTGGAGTAATGATTCACATTTCCTTTTGCAATAAATCATGCCCTGAAACCAGGAGTGGGGTGGTTGGTTGCATCTCTAAGATCCATCCCCAAATGTTAGTGTGCATTTCATAAGGTTGAGAAACCCGTCATAACCAAAAGAATGAGAGAAATGCAGTCATAGAAGGAGGTGGCTAGTAGGAAATTTCAGAGTTCCTCTTTGGAGAAGAAATATTAAGGAAAGTAACTTAGAACTAGGTCCAGGTCCTACTCTTATAGTACTTTAGTTTCTTCATAGTAAAGTGGCTTTGAATAATTACAACTAGCAAAGAGCATGAAATAGAGTAGATATTTAATAAGTATTTCTTAAATTGTTGAATGAAATAGGAAATAATATTTTGTCACTGAAAAGGGGAAGAGAGATTTCTTTATTTTATAGATGAGAAAAGAAGAGTATAAAATATTATTATTTATGTTCAAAATCAACTGGAAAGTGAATTGTGTGTTTATTTTGTCCATTTTATATCTTTAATGATTTACATCTTGCATCGTGTAATATTTGTTAAATAATGTTAAATTCCATAGTTTACAATTTCATAATTCATCAGTTATATGGAGGTAGAAAAAGCCAGAGTCAGCATCTGTGCTTGTATGTGTGCTCTGTGAAAGTATTGACTGCCCTCTGTATTTGTTTTCAAAAGTAAGAGAAAACATCCATGCATCTCCAACATGATATGCAAATTCCTCATTGACTAGGTTTCCTCTTTCTTATTCTTTATTCTAAATTCTGTCCAAATTCTCCAAGGATTCTGTCCAAATCCTGAGCAAATAGTCAACCATAAACAAAAAGCAGTCACAGCTTCATTGTTGGAAAATAACATGGGTTAGTGAATATTGATACTGAGCTGGCACAGAAGTTCTCCGATTCTCTTGTCCACTTGTGAAATATTCCTACATCTTTCAAAATGTATCTCCAGCGTCATGTGCAATACTAGTTAAATAAATTATAGTAGTTATTCACAAAAAGCTATTTTGCAGCCATTAAAATTCTTTCAAAAGTGCCAATGAATTGTTAATCTAATACATACTATTAGGTGATGATTTTAGAAAGAAAACTGTGTCTATGATATGATATTGATTTTTAGATAAGTTGATAAATATAAACTTTAAAAATCCATGTGAAAATAGAGTGGTTTTCAAGAATGGTAGTTCTATGGTGACTTAAAAGTACTTCTTTTTATTTTTCTCTATTTTTCCAGTATACATGTAAAACCCCAATAACCAGAAAAAATTGTAATATTTAATCCCAATCCAGAACCATGAAAGAATCTACAATTAGTCATTACAGCACAGAAGTTTTGTTTCATTACTTTGCTCCATTTAGAGATACTTTAACTCAAGCTTTCTATCTTTGGCAATAAAAATATCCATCAAAAATGTAAAAAATAGTATAGAGAGTGACATCGTAAGGGAAATTCATTAGTGAAAAGAGAATGAGATTTTTTGTAATGGGAAAATATTTCAAATGAATCCCAGGTTTCCCTCTTACCAAAAAGATGACCTTCATTAAGTTGATAGGGTTCTCAGTGATCCAACTTGCTCATCCATAAACTAGAATTATTGATGATAATCAATGGACACAGTAAAGAGGAACAGATATACTTAAATTGTGAAGAGGTGTAATGACTCCAAATCCCACATATGTGAGAAAGTACTGAAATGCGTTAGTGATTATTATGTCTGGTGTGTTCTGCTTTGAATATGCACTTGATTGGCATGAATTAGACTTAGGACACTGGATAAACAAGCAACATGGAAAAAATGGATTGGGTTGGAACACAGACTCCAAAGCTGAGATGCTTAGAGGTAAGAGTTATACAAGCAGCAATTCATCACTGCGTTAAGCTTATCTTCTTTATTTTCCCAGAAGATAGACAGGTGGCTCATGCCTAACTTTTATTTCTCAGTGATTTCAGGATGTTTAAAGCAAGAAGCTTCTCAACTGGCTGATGAACATCACAGCTACTCTTTCATCAGCAGCTAAGCCAACACATGTATGTCAAACAAGCAACAGGGAGAGCAGAAAACAGGATAAATTGGACAACATGGGCCCTTTCCTGAGGTGCATCTGCTAATATTCACCAAGTTCCCACCTAATGTTATTTTGTGGGAAGTCTAGCCAGTGTCCGAAATCTTTTTAAAAGGAAAAATAGAACCTAAGATTTTGTTTAAAACCTTGTGATTTTTAAATGTTGTTAATGTTTTATGTTACTTCAGGGATCAAACAAATCATGTATATTTGCCAATCCAATCTTCTCACCATGGCTTGTGACTTTGGCTCAAAACCTATTTTAGGTATCGATTATAGAACCCTTGGAGGAGTTGTTGGAATGGACTCTTTGAGGTGAAATATACCAGCTTTGAAACAGAGATTCTCTTCAGGATGTTGAGAAGTGGCCCCTGCCATTGCATGAAGGAGACAGCACCTGTGATGATCTTGGCAGCACTTTGGTTTTAAATAAGCTTGCTCATCTGATTTGGGTTTGTGCCCAGAGACTTAAGCCAGTGTCTGCAGGGGCCATAATGATAATTCCTAACACACTGTAGCTAACACATGTAAAGTGCATATCACAGCACCTGCACATGGAAAGCATGCAATAGATGTTTTCTGTCTTGTCACCTCCTACTTCGCTGCCTCCCTGTCTGTTTCTTTAGGCACTGGAATATAAACATCTGAGATGCCACTCTTATTCTTCAGGAGATCCTTAGTCAAGGCAATTGATGGTTGTACTATTGGCAGCATCTTCATAGTTTTTGAATATGATTTATACATTTATTGAAAATCCTCCTGTCCTCTCCTCCAAGCAAAGGTCAGCAAATGATTCATGGAGAATGATACTAAAGTAAAAGTGCAAAATATGTTTAAACTATTTTAGGATGTGGGAATATCTGTACAAGGGTAAAATACACATCCACCTTGACTTGAAATTAATCTAGCAATTATCTTACAATAGGATTCTACCTTTAGTGGTGGCCAAGGATGATGCTAAGCAACCTATCCTGCAAAGCAAAGAATAATCTAGCTCAAAATATGCAGCATCAAGATTGAGAATTCCCAGCTCTTAGGTACTAAAAGGAGATAGAACTCTGCATCTACTGACAACAGATCAACTTGAAGATACACTGTGAGGAGAGAGAAAGTACTGTCTATTCATAGCTGTGTAACTGAGGACACAGTGTGGTTGTGTATGCCTACATGTTCTAAGAGTGTTCGTGAAAAATATGTTTCAAATTTCCTAACAATGGTGCTTCTGGAGCGGGGTCTAACGAATGGATATTACTTAAGACAGGGAAAATGGAAGATTGTTTTGCTATCTAAATTTTGTACTGTTCTTAGATTTAAGCAAATCATGCTATTTCATTTTTAGTTTAAATTTAGAATTCATGATTGTTGTTAAGTAAAATGAGCAAAGGTAGATGGAGACAGTGTGTAATGTGTTTTCTTCTCTCTTCCTTTCTTTCCAAGACAGCATCCTCCAGCCTGGGATACCTCTGCCATGGCAGTCTCCCAGGCAAAGCTCAGCTACCAGTAATTTTTACTTTAATAAAATTTTAATTAAAAAGCAAGCTCTCTTAGGAAGATTTATGTTTTAAACCTTGTTATTCAAATTCTGTTATGTAATAAAAGACTGTGTCATGTGCAGTGGGATTTTGAGTGTGGAGAGTTCTGTTCTGAAATCAAGACAGTTTCAGAGCTGCTGAAATGTTGCCCATACAGCAGCATCCTCTCTCTCTCTCTCTCCCTCTCTCTCTCTCTCCTTTCTCTCTCTCTCTCCTTTCTCTCTCTCTCTTTCTCTCTCCCTCTCTCTCTTCTTCTCTCTCTCTCATTTCTCTCTCTCTCTTTCTCTCTCCCTCTCTCTCTCTTCCTCTCTCTCTCTCTCTCTCATAAATTTCACTGTATTTACTCCATGCATGTTATAGGATATAGATACTAAAATGATTACTGTGGTGAACCAAATTAATATATCCATCACTCCACAGAGCCTTATTTTGTTTGTTTTTATGACAAGAGCAGCCACTATCTACTCATTACCATAAATCACAAATACAGTACACTTTTGTTATTTATAGTCTTCATGTTGTACATTTGATCTCTAGGCTTGTATAGCTCTGTTTCTGTGACATTTTGTGTCTTCTGACTTATGTCTCCCCAGTTCCTCCCTAGCTTTTAGCCCTCACTCCTGCTAACCACTGTTTCCTCTGTGGCTTTGTATTTCACTTTTTTTTATGTTCCCATATAACTGCGATCATGAAATATTTATTTTTTTGTGTTTTGGGTTCTTTTACTTAGCATAATGTCCTTCAGAGTCATCCACAGAAACAAATGACAAGATCCTGTTCTTTTTATGGCAGAATACTATTCCATAATTTATGTTTATGAGAGTTTCTTTATTCATTTGTCTATCAGATGTAAATATTGTTTCAATATTTATGGCTAATGTGAATAGTGATGTACTGAATAGAGGAGTACTGGTGTCTTTATAAGATGGTCATTTCATTTATATTGAACATTCTCTCAGAAGTGGATTGTGAGGTCATGCGGTAGCTTTCTTAATTCTTTTACAGTTACTGTAGCAAAATAATCAACACCTGAAACTTAAAGAGGAAAAGATTGTTTGGGCTCATTATTTCAGTACTTGGTTAGCCAACTCCAAGGCAGAAGCAGCATAGCGAGGGACAGGGCAGAGCAGAGTTGCTCAATTTATGGGAACAGAAATCAAAGAGTGAAGAAAGAAACAAGGGACAAGAATGCATCCTTCCAGGTCATATTCGAAGTGACCCACTTCCAACCAAGTCTTAATGGCACAGTTGACTGCTAACCTCATCAATGAAGGAATCTACTGATGACTATAGCACTGCCATAGCCCAGTCACCTTCCAAACACATAAGACTGTGAGAGGACACTCTAAAACAAACCGTGACAGTAGCTCTATTCTTCACTTTTTTTAGAAGCGTCTCTACTGTGCTCCATGGTGACCAATGTGTTCCATCAGCAGTACAAAAGGGTTCTTTTTCTCCATAACTTCACCAATGCTTGTTATCGTTGATGTTGTGGTAATGTTCATCTTCATAGGAGCAAGATGGTGTCTCACAGTGCTTTTGATTTGCATTGCCCTTCTTCCTTGCTCTTGGGTTGAGTCTTTGAGGAATTTCCTTTTGTTTCCAAAAGTTTCTCCACAACCCTAAAATCAACAAATCTACCTTTCTTTCCCAGAACCAATCATGACATTTTCCAGTTAACGGATGGTCATTCTACATAACAAACACTAAATAATTGAAGTCTGTTCTCCTTGAAATAGAAACATCCCAATAAATAAATTGGAGTCTTGACTTTCTATTTACAAAGGAGAAAAGAGTATGGCAGTGGTGTAATTTAAAAGAAAGTGAAACCTAGAGGATAGATTGTGGGATAGGAGCTGGTCTCAGAGATATTAAATAACACTGACATATAAAGGGCTATATGATTCTATCAGCATTTATGGTATGCATATTTAAAATTCTTTCAGGGCGGTAAATACTGTTTTAATATGCCACTACTTTACTATGTAAAGTAGTCTTTTATAGATTGGCCTCTTGCTAAATATCAGCCCTTCCAATCAAGCATCCAATTGTAAACCTGGCTCTCTCCCTTGAATCGTTTTCACTAGTTGTATATTAAATATACAGCCAATACCATATAGTTATGATCTCCATCTGCAGACTCTGATATTTTCAATGGCCTTAGCAAGATTTCCTTTGGGTACTTTGAACAGAGACAAAATAGGCTATCGACTATCCTGAAGCAATTATAAAGCTGGGTTGTTCAATTTTGTGTGGTGAGAATTCATTTGCCTTACTCCTACCCGAACATCACTGCATATAAATGCAATAAAAACTATAGGCTCAGACTCAGTCCTGGCATCATGTATTAGAACCCTGTATCTCATCAAAAACATTTTGTCAGGTGAAATAAGCTGCCTATACTTACAGAAATGCTTCAGCTGTAAATATGATTACCATAAAAAATCACATTAGCCAAAGGTCTACTATTTAGAGAGTCAAAAAAGCCATCTAACGTGTTCTACAAAAAGAAATTCAGTTTCTACTGGTAAATGCCAAGAATGAAACATTTTCAGTGGGCCAAACACTATGCATAACACAACTGTAATTCCTCATCTCATATGAGGGCTATGATAACGGCTAATTGTTCTCCTTTAACAGAAAATAGCAAACCTTTCCAAACTAGCCCTGACACTTTGGTCCATACAATCTTTCTAAATGCAAGTCTCATTTGGTCACTCTCTGCTTTATAGCCATGCCTCTGCCTCAGATCTCCAGCATAGTCTTTGCAAATCTCCCTCAAAGAGCAAATATAAGATTTGCCATGATTCTACTTCATCCAGAGTTTTAGGTTTCCTCTCTGCAATAACTTCACTTTCACCTTATATTTTTAACAATTCCTAAACCTTTGCGGCTCACTGGATAGTTCTGTTGCTCAGAGACAGCGAATAGCATGAAGGGAGTGAGACATTTGTCACAAATACTACATTTAAGGTGATATTCTTTTAAAAGAAATAATCAAAATAAACAATGTTTTCAGATGATATTTTAAAATGATATTGCTAAAATTTTAATGAATGAATTGTCAAACTAAGCCAAGTATATCACTATATTGTAAACATCAGAATATTTATTTAAAGGTGATAAACATTTCTCCTATTTTGATGTCTACCTTTTGCATCTTTCTTGTCATTTGAGAAACACCTTTTTCTAAGAAGCTCTCCCTGACTTTACCCTTGTTAGAAAAGTTTGGGGGCTGCTTCTGACTTTCCATAAGGTCCATTGTACCTTGTACCTGCTTCTATTCTTTCACTTATCTCTTTGTGATTACTATTTTTTTGGTTACTAATCTCTACAACAGCTGTGTTGGAGCACTGGATTAGAAGAAATCTCTGAGAATGGCACTGTGTGTGTTCTTACAAAGGCTCTGGTCAGCAAAAGTCTAAGACACCCCATGAGTTCCACCCCCTGGTGTTACGCCCATGGTGCAGTTACACGATGTGGCAAAGGTAATGGAACTCATCCCCTGATTCGGTTACATTACAAACCCAGGGTAGAGAAATGTGCAGGTGTAATTAAGGGCCCAAATCACTTGAATTTAATCAGGAGGGAGATGTTCTTGGCTGTCCCTGATTTAATCAAAGTCCTTTAAAAGAGAGTTCAGATTTTTCCTGAAGTCAAAGTCTGTCCTACTGGCTTTGAAGAGTTACTTGCCATAAAAAGTGCAGGAAATGAGTTTTTTTGGGGGGAAAAAAACCTGAGTGAATGAGGAAGAGAAGCCAGAGCTAACATGTAGCTCCAGTGCGCATCATGGTTATCGTTCTGTCAGACCCTGGGCAAAGGACCAAGCTACTCTGAACTCCTGTGTGTGCTGGCCTGTGATCAATAGAAACTATTTTAAGTTGCTACATTTACATAAAATTTACTATTAAAAATAGAAAAGTAACAGAGAATCTGTTATAGCATTCCCCTAAGATAATTCTGTGTAAATTTTTAACCTTTAATCTGTTACACCAAACTTAAACTAATCTTTCTGAAGAAGACCTACGAATGCGGTATTTTCTTAGCAGAGTCCTCATTCAGTAGCTTCCCATTTTCCACAGAATGAAGCAGAATGTCCATAATGCATGTTTGCATTGTCCCTCCAACCTGCTTTTCAAAACCAACCTCTAATTACTCTCTATGATGCTCCACTCCAGCCAAACAACATTCACTGTTTTGATGTGTGTGTTAGGCAATTCTTCCCTCTGCAGTTTTCTTATATCTCCTACCTATAACTTCATATTTGATAAAAAATTCCATCAATTCAATCATGTATCTTATTTTCTTCTACTATTATTGTTTTGAGTGCATGCTTTCTCAATTTTTAGAGTAGTATAAATTTTTCAAGTTAAATTGAACAAAAGAAAAGTATTTTTACCCTAATTCTTTCCTGTAAAGTCAAAGGAAAACCACAAAGAGCACAAAATAAGAGGCTATTGATAGGAAAATGGGGACAACTTGAGACTATCCTCATTAGTGAAATAAATAAGAGTCATGTTTATAAATAATCACATTGTTTCTCTAGTGTAAATGTAATAAGAACTGTAGGAGTAATGAAACCCAAAATGTGTAATTGCTACTGTAAAAAAGAGAGGAAAAGAAAGTGCTCTAAAGGGTATAACTGCATGTGTCTTTAAGTGTGTAAGATAGAGGACCATATTACTGTTTTTGTTAGAATGTTTAGCAGAACCATTAACAGGCTCATTGTTTGAATGTGTACTTTGTATGTTTTAACTTTGTAGCTTGAACAACTATTTCCAATGATGACAGTATGTAACTTATCAAGTGGCGATTTCTTAGTGTTTTTGTTTTTGTTGTGGTTGGGTTGTTGTTCTTTTTTTTTCTTTCCCCTTCGGAATTCTGCATTGATGCTACCCTCTTTCTGTTTTGTTTGGTTTTTTTTTCTTTCTCCTTCTCTTTAAATTAAAAAAAAAAAATAAGAGGCTAAGGATTTAGCTCAGTGGCATAAGCACCTGTCCAGCAAGCATGAGGTCATGAGTTTGAACCCCAGTAGCAAAAAAAAAAAAAACCCACAAAATGAAAGTGATATTTGCCTTTTAAAATGGAAATATAACCTCTATACCTATTCAGTTCATAAACTGTTAATAATCTTTGCCAATATTTGTAAAATATGGTGAAATCAAAGAAACACTTTGAGAAGATATAGATATCTTTACATGGTCAAGAAAGCAAAGAAATACATCTTTACTCTTGGGTAGATTATTTTGAAAGACAAATTTACTGATTCTTCATATAATATATAATGACACTCTAAGAGACTCAGAGAATATTTTTCAAATTGCAGCCAGAGAAGAAGACACCCAATGAAGACAAGCACTGACCTTGATGTTCATACATACACACATACGTGAATATTCTAGGAGTTCTGGGTCTTGAGAACCGGGGGAACACATTTTGCAAATCCAGTCCAAAAACTGGAAAATGTGATACGTGATTACCAACTCCAACTCAGAGGAGGGTGAAATTCATCTTTCTCTCAAATTTATTTGTCTTCCATGAATGAATGAGTCTATTAATTCAAATGCTAATATCATTCAGAAACCCAGACTGACACATTCAGAAATGCTGTTAAATACTATTAAATTTGGGAAACCTGTCACCAGTCGATTTGATACATAAAATTAGCCTTTAAAAGAAACTAATTGCTATTGTGGCCAGTTGGATGAAAAAAAAATAGAGTTAACAGTCATCTGAATCTTCTGATCTTTACAATAAATTTTAAATTGAAGAAAACAATAATTATGGTATACAAAGTCTTGCTTTTGGATTAGCTGAATTTCTAATCAGTCCAAAGGAGATACTTAGCCCTGTAGCAAATGTTAGTGCTAACTGACCTAAGTCCGTGCTTTTAGCAGCCTTCTCAGATCTGGTTCTACGCACCACTAGTCTTAAGCAAACTGCTATCTGAAAAGACTGAATATTTGAATATGATATGAAAGTATGCAACTTTGGAACCATGCAAATACCTAGACAGGATATAAAAATGAAATCCAAGAACTTTAAAACAAAGACAGGCACAAATGTCAGCATAATGGTTATATAAAGATACCAAATGATGGGTTAAACAACTTTTTCATAAAATGAAAGTAATTAAAAATTAAGATGCTTGTAGATATGGTTGCAAGTGATAAGAAACATAATGATATTAAAAGATAGCAACATTTAGAAAGAAGTAAAAGAGAAAATTCAAAATAATTAATTTCCTAAAAGTACACTTAAAACAATAAATACAAGAGTAGATATTGCTAAAATACAGAGATGAAAAAGGTTTCAAAACATTGAACAAAATAAAAAAGAGATTTTAAAAGAATTACAGAGAGGGCTGGGCATTTAGCTCAGCAGCATGAGTGCCTGCCTTGCAAGCGTGCAGTTTGTGAGTTCAGTACTCTTTAAGTCTTAGTACTGCATCACATAAAATAGCACATCTTTTTTACCCACTCTGAAGTTGATGGCATTTGGGTTTTTTCCAAGATTTAGCTAATACAAATTGTGCTGCTATAAATATGGGTGCACCTATATCACTATGATGTGATATTTTTTATTCTTCTGGGAGTATACAAAGAAGTGGAATAGCTGGGTGGAATGTGACCTCTTATCTGAGTTTTTTGAGGAATCTCCACACTGATTTACATGGTGGTTGCACCAGTTACACTCCCACCAACAGCGCAGAAGGATTCCTTGTTCCCCACAGCCCCGCCAGCATTTGTTATTAGTTGATTTCATGACAATAACCCTTCTTTCGGGGATGAGATGGAATCTCAGTGTTGTTTTAATTTTCATCGCTTGAATGACAATTGATGTCGATCATTTTTTCATATATTTATTTACCATTTGTATTTCTTCATTGAGAAGTGGATAGTCATCTCAGATGCTCATCTTTTGATTGGGTCTTTGAATAGGGGAGTCTGCTTTGATATTTTTTATTTCTGCACATATACACTTATATGACCATACATGAATAGATAAATTTTAGAATTATAATATGGTGGTTAACATAGTAGTGATAAATTTTTAGAATGATGATTAATTACAAGTGGATTTTTAATAATCTTTTTAAGTTTGCCCATTTTATTATACACATGTATTATTTTCTTAAACTAATGAAACACATAATTAAAAATAACAATAAATTAAATATTTATAGTATTTTATATTTCTATGTAAAACACTAAGTGCATAACAATATAGATATTCAAAAATTAAATCACATTTGCAATATAAGTAATTTCTTCCATTTACAGTAAAAAGTAAAAAATAAATAATTCATGCATATCAATCCAAAATAGTTTTTCCCTGAAGATTTTCTTCCTATGTCCACTTTTCTCACAGATATTACTGCATTTAATAGAATTTTATATTCCCCTTCTTTGATTAAATAATATGAAAAATATTATTGAAATTATTCTATAATCTTCTCAGAATAATTGTAATGATTGGAAAATATTTCTTGAAGAAAGATACCATATCCATTCCATGAAAACATCATGAGACAGAATTTAAGCTAATTTCAAATTGTCATTGTAAATAATATTGCAATATATATGTTTTGCAAAAAATTATTCTTAGCACACTTTTGTTAAGATAAATGCACAGAGGTGAAGTTGAATAAGATGTCAGTTACTGTGGGTATTGACTTTCTTTACTCTTTTATCTATTTGCTAATGTAATCTTTCCCTACTCTTAGTTTAGTTCATTCATGTATTTTGGTGCATTTACTATCATCTGCCTTTTACAAGGTTCTGCACATACTTGCTGTATATCTTACCAGTGATTATTATGTGCTCAATGTAAGGAAAGAAATCACTAGCTGGCTCAGTACCTTGTAACCCTCCAGGAAGAGGCATCAGTCTCTTCCTGGAGGGTTATATTGTGCCGATTTTGATAATTTCATCTTTTGTGACAAAAACCATATTTCTTCTACTTTAGAGAAGCAATATCTCTCACCAAGTAGAATCTGTCTCTGGAGAAGTATCCTAGGGTTCATAACCACCCCTGTCACCAAACCAAGAGACAAATACTGACAGAGAAACTGAAAAACGGAATGACTGTAGTGATTATGCAATAAATACATTTTAAAAAATGAATCAGGTGTTCTTCATGTCTTTCCTTTTATTGAAGATGACCTAGTCAGATTGCTATTTAATAGAGTAAAAGTAATTTATGATACTAGATGACTATGTGAACCAGGCATACATTGCAAAGAAGAAGAAAGAATTGAATGGCATTGCTACTTCCATTCCCATCCATTTATTTATGAAAATGATTTCTCAGCACTTATATGTATGAAAGAGAAGTATAGGAGCAGAATTCAGGTGGGAACTAGGTGATTAATAATAAGTAATAATCACCAACGTATGTATGAACAGATGAAAGAATAAAAAGACATATTCCTTCGTAAGGGGTGAATATCCAATAAAATATTACATTTATACTTAATTCATTTGTCACAGTACCAGGGATTGAACCCAGGACCTTCACACTGAACTACATCCACAGCCCTTGTTTAAATTGTATTTTGAAACAGGATCTTGCAATGTCATTAAGCTGCCTAAACTGGGTTCTCAATTATACCTCTGCCTCAGACTCCCAGAGTGCTTGTAGGAAATGAAATCTTTGAAAGTACTTAAATATGTGATGAAAAATTTCAATTGTCAGTTGAAATGTGTACAAGCATGTGTATTGTTTCATTAAATTATTTTAGAAATAATTACTTTTGTTCAAGTAAAATCATTTTGAGGGTATTACATAATCTGCAGTTATTAAGCTTCATGACTTATCATAATAATTACTACCATGTGGTATGCACAGCAGAAGAACTTACCCCATTGTTGAGCCACATTCTGAGCCTGTGACACTCCCCATGACAAGTGTCACCCCAAATCCTTACCTCATTCAAGTTTCTGTAATCAACCCTGATCACCAAAGTAGGTGAATTAAATGGTACATATGTAACAAACAATTAAACAACTGCTAAATTTCCTGTACACCATTAGTTTTCACTTTTACTCCAGTGGATACTCAAGTGTTTTCATCTGAGCTCGAGGTACTGCCAAACCCAGTATCAAGAAATGACTCTGACTAGTTAAGCTACCGACCTCTCCTGTCCTCCGCTCACACCTATCACTGTACCAGATGTTGCTATGGCTTCTCAATTCTAGAATGTTCTTTATCATGGAGGACATGTTTAGGCTCTTATTGTCTTCTTCAGATCATTGTTAGACATTCAGCGTGTTTCTTACCTGCAAAAATGGTCTTGATTTTTTAAAAAAATCATTCATCTTGAATCTTTGCTCTGTAGTTCTGTTTCTATCTCTGTAGGTTTCTGAAGTTTCATTTTATAGAACTTTTAATTTGTTCTAAAATCAAAGAATGAGTAAATGGGAAAGGACATTGACTGGAAAATACCTATTTAAAAAGTGATATGGAAGACTGACACAAAGCTAAGCAAGGAGGCTGAGTCACATGTTTTTCACTTATGAGGAGCTCTATGCAAATGATATTTCATAAATTGGTGCATTGGAAAAATAGTTTTCATTCTTTGCATGAGGAGGATGAAACAACGTATTTCCTTTACATAAATAAAAATATACCAAACCCATCTCAAACTTGAGTGGAAGATTTAACTAAAGCATGACTCGGGCTCACAGGTTGCCTCACAAACATATCAGGTGGGAACAAGACAATCTGCAGTACAGCGTTTCTGAGTATGATTGCTCTATCTCATTTCTGCCTTCCCAGAATATAGTTATTAACAGTGTATCTAACACTAGGCAACCCAGTTTGAAATTACAGTGATTTTTAATGCTGAACTGAAAAGAATATTAAAGAAAAGCATTGATGTTATCCAACTGCACTTGACATTACTCATCTAGAGTTTAAGCTGAATCTTTGCCATATCATAGCAGCACTCATAGTTTCAAAAGCTCTTTATGCACACAAAACCTATCAGCTGTGTTCAAGGTATTTGGGATTCAGGATGAATAAAAGCAATCCCTCCCTTGGATTTCAAAGTTCATAGGTAGATTTATAAATAATTTATAATTGGATATTGTGAATTTGCTATTGTAAATCACAAAAACTAAATTTGTAACCTGTAGCCCATTATGGAATTTAGTGAATCATGATAACTTCCTACTATTGATGCTGCTCCTTCTATATGGCAGCTATTGTGCAGAATCTGTGACTTATTATTACTTTTCTCCAGCCAGTTCCCCAAAGTAGTTTGTATTACCAATAAAATGGTCATGGGTTGGTGTTTGGAGAAGAATAACGTTTTCTGAAAGTATTTTAACAGGCTTTTGCATTTTTTTCTCTTCCACCCAGTGAGACTCCAGTGCTGGTCTTGCTTCAGTTTCCCAGTTATTCTCTGGGGAAAGCCAGAGCACCTGGAAAGTGCCTATCAATTGTTCCTTTCCTCAGTACTGAGCTAACCCTTTTCTGACCCCTCAAGACAATCAGTTCATATACTTTGACATATTTTCTGCTTAATTATAGCAGAGGATAAGGCTAGTACCAATGAGGAAGGGGGTTTAAATGATTTACTTTTTTGAATTATTGGAAGAAAATATTTAAATTGCTCATACAATCTAAAAATTTACAAGCCCCAAATAGGGATTTAACAACCTAAGTGTAAGATTCATTTGTCTTTTCTGCTTAGAGTGACAAGAGGTACATTGGACTGATTTAATTTCTATACAACTCTGTCGACCGGGTGGTTTATAAACAACAGAAATTTAACTATCGTGCCTGTAGGTCAAGATGCAGGCAGATCTGGTGTCTGGTGAAGGTTTACTTCCTGGTTTGTAGAAGGCACCTTCTCATTCTCATTCTATAGTCACATGACAGAGGCAATGAGTGAGATCTCCATGGTCTTTGATAAAGACAGCAACACCATTCAGAAGGGCAGCGTCCTCCCAAAGTTTCCTCCTCCAAATGATTCAGCATATGAATATGGCAACAGAGGGAAAAACTTAAATGTTCAATTTACAGCTAGAAATATAAGTGAACACTTTTAAGAAAGAGGAAGGTAAATTTGGAAAGGCAGAAAACATGAGCCAAGAATTCATAGATGAATATATGGACAATACTCCTAAAAACTACTTATCTTTAATAGTTGTCAAAGAAATGCTAATCACAATGAGGAATGCATTTTGAGTTTTAAAAACACAAAAATATTTTAAGCAATAATATTCATACTATTAAAATAACGTGTTGAAGAAGCATATTTTTATTCAACGAAGTGTAATTAACACAATCTTCTTGAAAGTCAATTAGTAATATGTGTAAAGAATTTAAAACAATTCCTAACATTTTATTATATTTCAAGAAATCTACCTTATGGGTCCAAACTTTTCCAAAGAAATGTGTGGGAAAGGATGTTCCTCATAGCATGTTCATAATAGCTCATAAAAAGTAAACATCAACCAATAAGAAAGAGGATAAATAATAGTACTTATAATGAGATTTTTATGTTGCTATTAAAAATGATGTTTCAAGGAATATTTAATAGCATGCAATATGACATGTAATGAATTCAGGCTACAAATCTATGCATAGAAATGCTAACAGTTTCCATGAAAGTCTAGCCACATATAGAGGGAAAGTAGAAGAAAAAAAGAATGCACGTGAGTGGGCTAAATTTTGAAGAAAGCAAATAGTAAGGTGATCTTTGAAGTGAAATATATTAGTCGTTATGTTACATAAAAATGGATGCAATGCCTTTCCCTGTCTTACCCTTTCTGAACTGATGTACCTAATGTGATCATCTCTTCCCTATTATTTAATATTCATCTAGTGGTCACCCTAGACCACTAGATTTTGACTTCAAAATAAAAATTTCTACTATCATTCAGATACTATTAATTGTAACATATGAATTCCACTTTTGTTCTATTAATGTACTTTAGAACTGCGTTAGTATACACAAGTAAATGTTTGGCAATCATTTTTCTTGACCAAGTATTTGCATGTATGTGTATGTCTTTTTTATATGGCTCTTCCCTAATTTAAGATATTTAGACTTAAGCGTTTTCAATTTTACAATTGTGCAAAGGTGATATACATATAGCCAGCACTATACTTTAACTTATTAATACTTATGTTTTCCTGTACTAGCAATATCTTGTAAGGTAGAATCCAATGATTCTAGTAAGTAGCAGCAGGCTCCCATCTAGCCATGAATGAAGGTAAAAAATAGCTTCTAGCCAGCCATGAATGGTAGTAAAAAACCATGCTATGCAGTGTTGTTGTTAAACTTTTAAGATTGGTAGGTAAAAGTATTCAAGGTATTTTAAATTTCTGATATTTTCAATTTATGCTGTATTTATTGGAATGAAATGATGATGGTTAGTCAAGGATACCTATACTTTTCTTTCAGATAAAATCTGAGTCACATTAGGTTAATGAGCCATGATGAAGCATGCAATATGCTGTAATGTAAATTTCATATAGTTTTATTCTATTTAATTTTAAATATTTAATTCCATTAAATATTTTCTAACTCCTATATTTTTTATCAGACCATGGTCAGTTGATGAATAACTACAGATAGGAAATTAATGATTCCATACCTTGCTTATTTTATTTTATTTTATTTTATTTTATTTTATTTTATTTTATTTTTTTGGTACCAGGGATCAAACTCATGACTTTGTGTTTGCCAAGCAGGCACTTACGCCGCTGAACTAAACTCCCGGCACCTTGCTTATTTTAACAAACATCAAAATGAAGTGATCAAGACACATGTTAGACATGGACATCTTAACACGAGCAATTTATGTGCTTAATTGGACAGTAAGCTGTACAACTGGCATATTCTCCATCGCTTGCTAGATAAAAAATGAAAGCAGTAAGTCAAACTCTGAGTGTTCACAGTTCCTCTGGAAAAAATACTCCCAAATTTACAAACTGATAGCACTGAATGCATGCCGGAAAGAGGGATAAGTATTGCACCTATATGAAGTATGTACATCAGAGATATAAATGAAGATAATCTAAGGACCATGAGTATAATAAAACATAGTAAAATAAGTAAGAACTTGTGAGTTTTGATCATTACTATATTGTTTTTAATATAGTTTTTTAGTTGTAGTTTTTTTAAATTTTAATTTCTAAAATGGTTAAAATAATGCATTGAAAAACCAGTTTCTGAAATCACTGGGCATTTAGCATTTACCATCCAGTGTGTGTGAGTGTGTGTGTGTGTGTGTGTGTGTGTGTATGCATATGTATCCTAAACAGTAATGCTTACTGCATATTCACTATTTCTGATTTTAATTGCATTATCATGTTTCTTATTGGAATAATTTCCTGGCTTCTGAAAAACTCCTTTCAGTATTCTGATAGTGACAAATTCTCAGTTTGTGTTATTTACGCAGTAAGTAGATGCCCCTAAAGATGTTCACATTCAAATCCTTAGAACCTGTGCATTTCAACAGGAATTTGAAAATTTGTCTCGGGTAATGCTTGTTCTGAAGAGATTACTTACACTGTCAAGTGAGTTCAATCAAGGAGTCTTTAAAAGCATAGAACACTTGATGGCTTCAGGAATCTCTATTGACGGCAGTGTGCGAAAGATATGGCTCACAGCTGCTGATTTTGAAGATGGAGAAAGAATGGTATGCCCAAAAGACATGGATACTTTCTGGAAGTGTGGCAAGACATGAGAGTGTATTTGTACCTCGATTCTCAGATATTAAACCATCCCTTCCAAGACACTGATTGCAGCCCAGTGAGCTGCTGTTGAACCACTAATCTATAAAACTACATAGAGGCTATCGATCAATTTATACTATTTATACAACCAAAGCTTTGTGACTTTTTTAATGGCAGAAATGCAATATTTTGCCATGTGAAATGCTTTGACTTCACTTTTAAGCCAGATTCTGGTGACATTTGAAATCTAAATTGGCAATATTTTTAGTTCTATAGCTCCTCCTTCAGAAATAATGTGGCTTATTTTCCTTGGCTATTAGATTTTTTGTTTATCTTTAGTTTGTCATTGTTGTTATTATTGTTTAAAATATTTCCACTGTAATTACCTTTATTGTTTTTGTATGTTGCCTGTTTTGGCTTCTCTAAGCCTTGTAAATATGTTATTTAATATATTGATTTTGAAAAATAATCTGGTAGTGCATATTCAAAATTTTGCCCAATTCTCTCTCCTTGTCTGTAACTCAAATACCTAGTTCATTAGACCTCTTTCTTCATTCAAGATGTCTATTATGTTCTTGTCTGTATTTTGCACTGTTTTGTCTCTCTGTACTTCATACTGAATATTTCCAAAGTTTATATCATCCCATTCTCTAATTCTATCTTCTATCATATTTAATATTTTATTAAAATAATCTTTTTGACTCCTATGTATTTAATTTTCAGTACTAGAATAACCACTGGATTTCTTCTTGCTTTAAATTCTAGGTCTATGTTATCCTTTTGTCTTTTAAGTTTGAACAATCTTAATTATTTAAAATTTGAATAATTCTATAACTGTCTTACTCATTTTTCTAGTTTCATTGTTATTTCTTTTTTTGTACATTTAATTACATTTTATGTCATCTATTTAATAGAGTAATAGATATTGCACAAGAACAATTTTTTTAAATTCTGAAAATGTGTTCTTTCAGAAAGGATTTATTTTTCTTCCAGAAAGGAGCTAGTACGTGATCAAATGATCTTACTTGACAGGCCATTTACTGATCATGTGCTCTTACTCTTAAGGTTATGGCCTTCTACTTTCTCAAGAAAGTAAGATGGTCTACCTAGACTTTCCTTCCTTTATTGTTGAAATTCCATTTTTGTTTCTCAAGCACAATAAATTTGATAAATTTTGTTTTTAGCTCTTCACCTCCTAAAAGATTTCTTTGAAACCTTCTTTCTCAAATCATGATTATCTCCTTTGCTTTTTCTTCATATTTCATCCATATTTGATAGTTGACTCAGTGGGAGGCTTAACTTGATGCTATCCCATTTAAATCAGAGGCAGAACTGACTAAGGGACTTTGGTGTGTGCTGAAGTTTGAATTGAAGATTGGCAAAGAAGAGATTAAGTAAATGGAAGGTATGGATGAATTAGTGAATGGAATATAGTATTTATGATTTCAATAAAGAGCTAGATGTTTGGATACATTTACATAATAATCAGCACAACTGCCCCCAATGATTTATGATCTCATTTTACATCAACTGCTTTAAATTGGTGCACTAAAAGTAAATATTCCAATGGAAAAATATATGATGTTACTGTTAGAAATGTTGAGGAACTTGTTGACTTTGGTATTGTTTATTATGACAGTAATGTTCCTTCCAGAAGGACACTCAGAAGGCATACTCATTTGGCCTTAATACTGAAACTACTTGTCCATTGCCATATCATTCTTATTGTTTGTATTCTGAATTTGTAATGTTGTATAACTACCCAACATTTTGTTTTACATTTCCACTTGGCTGATAGATTTTTATTGTCTCTATATACGAAGTCCATGTGATATATAGGCTCTAACCTTATCCCTCAACTACATTTTATAATCATGATTTTTTCCTATTGTATCTACTTTGTGCATGTTAGCTTATTTTATATATTCTTGCTACTTTTTCAGGTTAGGTATGGAGCAATGTAGAGGGCATATAAATTATTGGAATTTATTTTGAATTGTGTTCTATAAAGTTCATATATTCTTTCTCAAAACTGCTTTACCACAGTTACATTGTCAACAGGGCTTTGGTTAGTACAAAAAAATACCTGTATGACAAATATTTTTTATTTTAAAGTACATTTCATGTTTTATTAATTTATTTTATACCCCATGAAACAGTGTAAGACTTAACCTCGTGTTTTCTTTAACAGACGAGGAAACCAAGGCACACAATCAATCTCAGAGACCCTAAGGAAAGTAGAATTCAATATCTTTATCACACTGTAACATGAATAGAAAATAATAAGTAAAAATGAATTTGCCTCTGAAAAGTGACAAGACTTTGAATGTTTGTTCCCACTATCTTTCTCCTGTTCTTACAAGAATCTTCAATTAAACAGTACAAATATTTTCTTACGTATGATAATACTATTTTATTTTAGCTTAGTACTTACAAATCCTTTCTTTGCTTATCATCACACTTTCTGTAAAATAAGAGCCCTTTAATTTGCTTTTCACACATCTTTGCCTAAAGGTACACGTCAAATGGATCAAACTTAATTGCATTGTGGCCCTCAGCTAGTTCAAATTCCTCAATCAATTCACCTCAGTCTCATCTTCTTTCAAGACTAAACAACCCTATTTTTCTTAATCTCTTCTCATATGTTCAGTAATCCCTTCCATTCCATTTATCATTTCTGTTACCCTATGCTCTCTTCAATTTAGCTATAATGTTCTTCAAATAAGGGCCTCTATCAGATGTGCACATGCTTAACCCCTCCACACACAAACTCATATTACGCCAACTAAGAAGCTGCACTGGTGATTTTATTTTGCATGGTTATTATAAATTTCAAGTCTGTGGATTGTTAAAAGGAGAATTCTATAGAAGTAGAAACAAATGAAATTTTCTCCTGTTAATATTTTGAAAGGACCATGTGTTTTGAGAAAATGAAAAGTTGACTCTTCAAAGCCCAATCAAAGAGGCACTTTGCCTACAACGTAGATTTTTTTGGTACTCATATCAAAGAGGTACTTATCGTATCTATAAATAATTAGTATAATTTCTTTTTCCAAAATGCCCAATGAGTTTTTCCTAGAGATTTTTTTTCTCCTCATCAAAGGGATGCATAAGACACAAATTCAGGGTCTTCATAATAATGAGTTAAATGTGTGATAAGATGGTATCTGCCTTAAAAATAAATAAATAAATTAGCAATTGTTACTTAAAGAAGTTAGTCTGCAGCTCTCTGAAACATGTCTAAAAGGAAAGAAACACCCCTGGAAGAAACATCAATTACAAACCCCCCTGAGTGATGAACAGCTACTTCTTTGCAAGTTGTAATTACTGTCTTTGGAGCTGACCCCAAGAATCTCTGTAGGAAGTGAATGCAGCAGTGTGGATGGAGCCATATGCCGTGGGCAGCTCTATGCACTGATGGAGAAGACACATTTGGGAATGATCTGGAAGAAGTTATGCAAAACAATCTTTCATTCTGTTATAAAGATCTCCACTGCTATTTTCAGATTCTTAAGGGAAGACAGAGTGGCAAGACCAGAAACCGGGAAAAGTAGCACCCTGGTTAAACATTGAGATTGAGCAGTCAACGGAGGCAGCCATGAAGTAGTCAGCAGAGTCTTCTGAGAGCTTTGAAAATCATGCTACTAATGGTCAGCCATTCAACTGCATTTAGCGGTCACAGCGCTGAGAAGTCAAAGGAATCACAATCTTTGTGTCAAATAAGAAATCATTAATTTGACTAGTTAAAAGCATAAAATGGTAACTTTGTTCCAAAAAATTTGTACGTAGGTCATATTCTAGCTCCAGATACAGACTGATCTGCCAGAAATCAAACGGCATCCTTAGGAACCAGTCTGTATCTATCTTTTCTCTGTGCTTTCTTCTGCTGGTTCTGCAGTGAGACGGGGTGTCCACTCCTGATGGTGATATGGCTGCAGATAGTTCAGAGGTTATGTTTATGCCTAGTCTTCTCAGGGACTCAGTAGAAACAGTGCACTTCTTACCCAAGAGATTTTAAATAAATACACAGTGAATTTCACTGACGCTGGTTGACCTGTCTTTTTTTATATGTCCATCTCTAGGTCAATTATAAGCCCCAGTCAGATCTCCCCTTCTCAGACTGAGATCAGGACTACCAAGGGTTGTTGGTCCTCATACAATCATTTGAAAAGAACAGAGAGTTTCTTTAGAGCTTCTTAGATTTAGGTTTTGTAGTGGTTTTGTTTAGGTTTTGTCAGTTTGTCAGTGTCTACATTATGTCATGTAATTTGTATATGTGTTCAAAAAAGATGGATAGTATGACTTAAAAATCCATTTCCACCACTGTCTAGTTCTATGAATTCCAATAATTTTAGCCTCTTTGTTTTTAGTTTTCCCAAATATTAAATAGATCTAGTTTTGTATCTATTTCTGGTAATACTTTGAGGATTGAATGAAGTATAAGAGAAAATTCCCTGAACACAAAATTCACTCATCAATCATAGTTTTATTATTATGGTGGTTGCTGCTACTATTGCTGTTGAAATCAACCCTCATGACAAACTTATCAGGAGCCCAACAAATCAGGAAGCAGAACCTATATTTTCTGGTTAATAAAAAGATGAACATAACAGTCAATATGATTTTGAAAGCATAGTTCGGAAAGACATTTTCAAATGTGCACATGAATGCAATTTATTTCCTAGTCATCAAGAATGGGTTCACAACAAGGAAAGAAGTTGAACAACTATAGGAACAATACAAGAAGTTATTCAAATATTATCAGATTTATAAATTTCTCTATTTCTTCAACTTCCTGAAAATTTAGGTGTCACAGTTACTTATTTGGATCATTGTAGTCACACCAATCCCTAAGGAGCCTTCAGTGAAGTGCTGTAATGGTTTATGGTATACATGGCAGGCACGTAACACATTTAGTGTTGGCTCAGCACTTAGGGGTGAAGGATTTTGCCTGACTTTCAGACTTTAAATTGTGTCCTTTTCATTAGCACTATGTTTCAAAAAATACACCAGTTTTCAAGTAACTAACACTCAGCTTACAAGTTATTCAAAGTATATATTTATAAAGTTGTTAATAGATTCTAAAGTTCATTAAATTTTTTTTTGGCTACATACATATTATTCTACTTTGACCAGTCCTTTTGGCTAATTGGGGTGGCTTCCCAGATGAACAGATGAGTCAAATTCTCATGTCTAAATGCTACCATAAATCCCACATTGGATCTGATATAGGCTATGTGTTTCTCCTAAAAAGTTTAAAAATGAAGTCCTAATGCAGAATAGCACGTTGTTTTGAGGTGCAGTGTTTAAGAGACATTTAGGTCATGAGTGCAGAAATCCTCTGCACTGATGCAGTGCTCTAAGAAGAGAAACTGCAGGCTGTATTTCTCTTTCTCTTACCATGGGACCATGCATTTCCTGAAGCTTCCAAGAGCCATCCTAGAAGAATTCAAGCACTGCTTCCTGTCCTTTGGTCTGGCTATAAAATGCTCAGAAATACACTCTTTTCTAATATGCCACTTATGGCATATTCAAATTACTCACTCAGGGTGACCACTGGGTGGATCTTTGAAAACATCAGATATACCAGTGAACCAGAACTGGGTCATAATACTATTTCCTACTTGACTTCCATACACTTTATCTTCACTAGGAAGCCATGATGACATTTTAGACCACAGATTTTAGTGTTAACTGGATTCCTTTGTTCTTGAAATACTTGCGTATGCACCTTCAGTGTTGCAGACAGCAAATATCCCTTTGGGAAAGTTCAGAGAAGCATTATCTGTTTGCCATAATCTTCTGCAATACTTTCTCCTACAGCCTTGGCCTTTCCTTCAGTCAGAGTCCCACATGTGAAATCTGGCTTTGATGTAGAGGTGCAGCGAGAGAGCACACTTTGCTCTCTTGATTTTTCTGTTAGTGTAGATCAGTGGTGGCAAACAGAGAGCACTCATGTTACTTGTTTTCCTTTTCAGACAAAAGATGTTAACGCATGAGTTGGTTTTTCTAAACTAAAACTTCAGAATTCAGGATTAATTGCAGTGTGGGCACTATGCGATAAGTAATTGGATTTGGGGTTACAGTTCAGGCTCTGAAATACTCACTTTTTCTGATATAGATCACATAGTACATTTTGGGCTATTGATTTATTTATAACACACATACCTCTCTGTTGATCAGGTCCTCCTGGATGCTGCTCCACCCCCGATCTTCATTGTGACAGCTATCACCACTTGGCTTCTGAGAATGAAGCACGACCATGTGGCATTGTTATTTGGGATCCTATCCTTCTTAATGCGATAAGGAACCCATTTATGTAATATCTCCCAACATGAAGTGAAGCCTTTAGAGGACAATCATCACACAGATTTTCTGTGGTTTTGATACACTCCTCACCAGTGAGCTCTTCATTGCTTTGGTAAACATAATCTTGGGCTTTTCCCATGAGCCATAATCACCCAGTGGGTTTGTACCAGTTCATCTCAATTGTCAACTTGACTGAATTAAGGAACTCCTGGAGGGGTGACTGGATCATAGAGGTACTATATATACCCATCTATTAATCCACTGAACAAGCTGCTTAAATATGGGGTTCAGTGGAAGGTGCATCACTAAATGTAGATCTTTGAAGGTTACAGCTCTTGCTGGTATTCTTCCCCTGTGCTCTACTCCCTGGACATCTTAAAATGAGTAGCTTTGCTGCACTATGGTCTTTCATGATGTTCCTGCATGGAGCCAGCCAACCAGGGACTGGACCCTCTAAAATGGTGAGGTGAACTAATCCTTTCTCTTCTTTTAAATTCTGGATGTTGGGAATCGTATCCCAGCAATAGGAAAGCTGACTAATACAGAGTTGTTGGGCATGCACAATATATTCACTGTAACATGCCCACTTCTTAGAACTTGTTGAGTTTCTCTTTTAGTCTGTCATTAGAATTGTATTTCTCTTTCTCTTACCATAAGACCATACATTTCCTGAAGCTTCCAAGAGCCATCCTAGAAGAATTCAAGCACTTCTTCCTGTCCTTTGGCCTGGCTATAAAATGCCCAGAAATACACTCTCTTCTAATATGCCATTTATGGACATGCCAAGGAAATTACAAATTAAGGGTTCTTCAGTATATGTTCCTTTTGCAAGGAAGTTTTCCATTTTTTCTGATTCATAATAAATAGTTGAACATCCTTCTTAGAGTTAATTCACGTTTTTCATTAAACATAAGGCAGTTGTGGCAAACCTATGGTACACGTGTCACAGTCGGATATATCACTGAAAACTCTAGAAGGTTCGCCATGCCTGACATAAGATATTAATAAAAATGCTCATAAATTTTGTCCAACAATGAAGACAGGACAATGAGTATAAGTATTCATTTGCCTAGCTGTGTTCTGCTAATTGCCTTTATATGCACAAGAGAAAATACAATTAAGAAAGCATTTATTTTTATAAAATTCAATACATACTTCTTACTGAAGTATCTGAACTAGACTGAGATCAATCAATTTGATGGATTAAATTTGATTGAATAATCATAACTATAAGGTAATAAAGGGCTGAATTTGAAATCTATTTTGTTGGATTTTGTTCACTGATCCCTAGCAAGCATTTACTGCACTAGCTGGTTGTTGGTATTTTCTCAATAATTGTTTTTTGACTGAATGGTCACTGGAAAATAGTAATTGCACACCTGCACCTGTGTCAGAGTATGTGTGTACACATATAAATCTAATTGATATCATTATAATAATTTAAATATATGTCAACTTAAAAAGATTTAAAGGGTAGAGATCACTATAGTAAAAATGAAAATTGTGTCTCTTCCCAATTCAATTTTCTTAACTCACTTAATGAAAGGAGAGTCTTTCACAAGTAATGCCATATGCCAACAACCAAGTGTCAAATACCAGAATCCCTAGATTTGTCACAGTCACCATCTGTGTATTTATCCTTCCATATATTTTCTTAGCTCTTTGCAAACACTCTCTCTCATGCACACACATACACATGCACACACATTGATGCATCAATTACATCTTTTTTAATGTAAAGAAAACTACATGTTGCATGTGATTCTTAGCAAAACTATTGGGTTAATCGATGATGTCTCAAACTTCATGTCATAGCAAACATAGATAATATTAGAGAGCTCACAAGGGTAGATCGATCACAAGGTAATATAAAATGAGCATTTTCTTATCCAGTAACATAATACTAAATCAAGAAATATTCTTTTTTTTTTTTTGGATTGTTACATGTTTGCAGCACATAATGACTACATTAATTGGAATTTGGTACATGTACACATCTTAGTTCATTTTTATTCCCTTCCCCTCCCCTTTTGCTCCCCACATTTCTTGGACCCATTCATTTGTATGCCTGTGTTTGTAGACTTATAGTATACAATGGTTATGTCCTTTATAGGGGCTTGTGACATGTACACAACACATGACATTCCCATCCTTTTTATTACATTATTTCCCCCTCTTCCTCCCACTCTCCAAAATATTCTTCTAATAGGTTATTGGATCTAAATTGCTAAGCTTTAATATAGAATTATTGTCCACATATTTACAAATGTGACTAAATAATTTTTTCTGCAATTAAAAAAAACTATCCTTTTCTAGTGATGGCATAAACTTTATAGAATGAATTGAAAATCTTTACATTTTATCCCAAGATCTGGCATATTTTTAACATTAATCACAAGCTTACTTGCTTGTAATATGTTGATGGATCTCACTAGTAAAACTATTTGACTTTATTGCCTTTGGTGTGAGAAGATAGGACAGAATAGTAGGATAAAGTATCAATTTTTCCCATGACTTTAAAGGTGTTTAGATTATTTCTCTTATTTTCAGAGTCAATTTTGGTTATTTGAATTTTCCCCCCAAATCTTACTTGTATGTCAATTTTAAAATTCTATTTTTCAAGGTTTAATCTCTGTAGCTTATGTCCACTTTTCCATGTGGGGAAATCTGTGGTTTCTCTGCCCTGTTGTCTTGATTAGACAGTTACTGGGGCCAGCTCCACCGCTGAAGAGGGCAGTGGCTGGTAGGGTACACTATGTAGTACACTTATGGACAAAGGAACTTCTGCACCAGCACAGAGCCCTACGCTTCAAGGGGGCTCTGCTCTACTACACAGTGAGCGTAACACGGCCAATGCTGCCGCAGCCACGCCCTAGTACTGCCCACATCCTTGTCCCACTGATGCCAGTCAAAGTTAAGCATCCTCCTCCACTTTGGCTAGAACTCCTCTTTCCTCCACAGTTACGACTTTCTCTGTGCTAATTTCTCTAATTCATTTGTTTTTTATGATTTTATGGCAGAATTTGCAAATTTTCTCTTGTTGATGACATCTTTTCCTGTGTCTTGTGTCTGTGATGAATAGGTACACTTTGTATAATATTGTATAATATTTAAGTCACACCAATTATTAATGCTGTTTTGTCAATTGGATCAATTCAAGAGAAGAAAAACTTTGGAAGATAGAAATGACATTTGCATCATATGTATCTACTCATGAATACATCTTACTCTATGTATTTATGTGAGAAATAAGCAATTTTGCAATTGTATTTCTATAAAAACATAATTTATACATATCTTATAAATTTATAATTATACTCATTTTAGATTATATGTGAAGTTGTCCTTTTTATATTCCTTTTATTAGTACAGATTAATTTCACAGAAAAAAAGGGCTTTTATTTAGAATTTTCATATATCTGTATAACCTACTTTGATCACCTCCATCTCTGCTGTAGGGTTTCCTTGCCTCCACCCCTTCCTTTTCCATAATGGTTCCCTTACAATTTTCATGTCCTGTTTTTTCCTAGATTCTGGATGGAAGGGAAAGTATGTGATTCTTGTGATTTTGAGTCCACTTTATTTCCTTAACCTCCTTATCTCTAATTCTATTCATTTTCCTTCAAATAGTAGTATTTTGCTCATTGTTATGGCTGAAAAATATTCTGATTTGTATGTATATTCCACATTTTCTTGGTGTATTTATATGTTGATGGGGACCTAGACTGTTTTCATATCTTGGCAACTATGAATTATGCTGCAACAAATAGGGGTGTTCAGTCTGGCAGTACACTGACTTTGATTCTATGAAGTGGTAGAGCTGGATCATATGGTGATGTTGTTTTCAGGTTTTTTAATAATCTCTATACTGACTTCTATGATGGCTGTACTAATTTACATTTTCAATGAAAATGTGTATGGATTTCTTTTTCTTGCAGTCTCACCAGAATTTATTGCATTTTTGATGGTAGCCATTCTGACTGGTGATTGCTATGTAGTCTCAAAGTATGTTTAGTTGTAGTTTTAATGACTATGGAGGAATATTTTGTATGTAATTATTGAGCATTTGTATTTCTTATTTTCATAAATATCTGCTCAAATTATGTGCCCATTTTGATTAGATTACTTGTTCTTTTGGTGGGTTTTTTTTTTAGTTCTCTATGTATTCTGGATATTAGTTCTTTGCTGGAAGAGAAGCTGGCAAAGATATTCTACCATTCTCTAACATGTCAATGTACTCTATTGTTTCCTGTGCAGAAGCCTTTCCATATGATGCATCTCTGCTTATTTTTGCTATTTTTCCTAAGTTATTGGAATACCACGAAGGAATACATTGCCTGTGCCTATATCTTTGAAATGTTTCATCTGTGCTTTCTTCCAAGAGTTTTAAGTTTCAGGTCTTACATTTAGATTGTTGGTAGTTTTTGGTTATTTTTCACAGGGAGAGATAAGTATCTAGTTTCAGTCTTTTGCATGTAGATGACCAATTTTCCACAACACCATTTATTGAGGAGGATGTCTTTTCTTTGATCTATGAGTTTTGGTTCCTATGCAAAAAATTAGATGGCTGTACCTATATGGGTTTATTATCTTGGCCTCTATTCTCAAAAGTCTTTTTGTGTGACAGTACCTTTGTGTTTTAGTCAGTATGGCTCTGTAACAGATTTTGAAACCAGGCATTATGACATGTCCACCATTGCCCTTATTACTTGCACTATTTTGATTATTCTTGTTCTTTTGTATTCCCATGTTAATTTTATGATTTTTTTCTGCCTCTATGAAGAATGCCATGGGTATTTCCATGGGGATTTTTCTAGACTTTTGAAAATTGTTTTCAAAATCTGTTTTCTGGTAAAAGCTGTCATTTGTAAAACCTCATGTAGATCTTCTTTGGAGATGGTGATTGGACATTTCCACCACCACACAAAAACTTTCTGCTAGTTGTGAACCCTCTCTGATTTTAAAGTATGCCCATCTTTCACCACCCAGATGATAAGTGACATGTGGACTTTAGTCCCTGTGCTAAGGACTCTTTCTTACTTGGATTGTGAAGTCCTTTCAGAATTCAGCAGCATTATTCATCTTGATTATGCCACCAGTCTCTCTGATGGGAGGCTCACCAGCTTGCCTTAAGAATAAGGATGTGATTTAAAGTTCAACTTCCAACAGTTAAGGCACTTACGGTGCCAGGCCCAATTTATTTACAGCTTCTGATCGATGTGTACTTTCTGTGCAGAGCACGCACTTCAGATCAGGATTACTTCCTTCCGGTGCCCACACCAGCCCCATGTGCACATGAAGTAGCTGTCCTTCCCCAGAATTCCCCAGTGCCTGGACCATTCCTTGATACCCAAGCCAGGGGACTGACATTTTACTTTGTGGAATTTTAATAGTTCAACAGGAGGGCTGTATGGACAGTCTCCACAAGAAACAATATTAAACTGGAGTCCATTAGGAAAACATGAGTTCATGTTTACCATTGTGAAATCCCATTTTTACTGAAGTTTTGCAGTTTTAGTTAGTCTGGGTTGGGGCCAATAAGATATGTAAACCAATGTAGTTAGTGGGGGAGATAGACAAGTTTCCCTTTTGAATAATTTTGGCTGTGTTTTGCTTGTAATTCTTGGTTGGTTTATGTTTGTCATAATCCTCTTGGAGACAGAAAATGTTGCTTTGTAATGGAGCAATGACTGGGCAAGAAGACAAAAAATATAGCTTTTAATCCTTCTTTAACCACAAGCTCTCTGGCCTTTGTCTTCTCACCTGTCTGGCCACGAGCATTCATATCTCTGAAATAATCGTTAAGTCTCCTTTCATTTCTAAGAATTTATTTTCTGTGGCACTGATTGTGTTTTATGTTTTGTGATTAGGCACTAAGAAAGTTATGAAAATTCTCATACAAGTAAATAGACAATCATAATGATGACAAAAACAAAAATTAGAATCCACAACTTCCTTTTTTTTTCCCCCTCAGCTAGTCCGTAGTTATTCCAGTATTGTCTACAGGTATCTGATTTTATGGGAGTGCCATATTTAAACATTCATTATCAACTCATGCAATCAGACTTAAGTGCACCTAAGTACACCATCTGTCTTTTTCTTTCTTATATATTCCTCTGTAGTCACACTCGGAGATCTGCTATTCTAGTGGTGTCTGGAGCCTATTTAGCTGCACCAGTTATACTGCAATCAGCAGAGGAGGCATTCCCTTCCAACCCTGATTTCCAGAATTTAACAGCACCAGCATTTATAATGGCTCTGCCCTTAAATGTGATACATTCACACTTTTCTACACAGGTGTGTGGTGTTCCCCCTCCCCCCAAAGCTCCAAAGACAAATTCTATCTTTGAGGTAACATTTCAAAGCTTGGAGCTCTTTTTAAAAAGTCAAAGGATGATACAAATATATTTTGCAAATGCAAGAGAAGTCTGGTCAATTGCACAGCCACACAAACCATTTCAGGGCTGCTGTGCAGGTGGAGAATGGCTGGGAGGCGGCCTCCTCTTCCATCACTACTGTCCCTGAAGCAAAAGCCTGAGCATTTTGATTGGGTTCTACAACGCTCTTTTTCAAACAGTGTGCCTGATCTTGGTTCAAAGAGGCATCAGTTCACTCTCTGCAAAGCAAACCAGAACAAACCTTTTCAACACATCAGTGATGACTTGACGGCAGTGAGGCCCAACTGTACGGAACACCCGCGAACAGTGGCAGGTCTGGCATCTTGGCAGCCCGAAGCATATAAATAAATAGGACATGGGGGTACAGATGCCATTTCATGGAAACCAAATAAGATCATAAGGATGTGTTCTGGGATAATTTCCCACACAGCATCAAAATAAAATCTCCCAAAGATGCTGACTCTCAACACTCACCTGTTTTCTTCAGTGTGGCCTCTTGGGACATAAATAATTCTGGTAAAACAGGAGGAATATGCTTTAAAATCAGTCACCCTTCATTTTAAGTCCCACCCCTGCATCTTGTTAATTGTATGGCTGAAATGTGGTTGTTTACCACCAGCTTAATTAGTACTGGTTTCTTCATGGAAGGTATAAGAATTATAATATCCAGGCTGGGGATTTAGCTCAGCAGGTATAAGTACCTGCCTGGCAAGAGCAAGGTCCCGAGTTCAATCCCCAGCACCAAAAAGAAAAAAAAAAAAAAAAAGAATTACAATATCCATCATTGATACTTGTTGGAAAAATTAGTAACGCAGAGCATAGTGTGCCAAGTCTGTGATTGTATCTGCATCAATGAGAGGAAAAAAATTCATATATTTTAACTCTATACCAAGCTTTAGTCAAATAACTTTTACATATTATTTCAGTTAATCTTGAAAATGACCAAGAGATATGTACCAGTATAACTGCATTGTACAGATGAGAGATTTGTAGAAAGATCAAGTTACCTCAGTATGTTCACTTAGGTCTTGGTGGAATACAGATTTGAACCCTGGAAGTCTTTCCGGTTCTACATGCTCCACATGCTTTCTCTCTCTCTCTGTCTCTCTCTGTCTCTCTCTCTGTCTCTGTCTCTCTCTCTCTCTCTTTCTCTTTCTCCCTTCTTCCTTCTCTCTGCCTCTCTCTCCCTCTCTCTCTCTGTTAGTACTCTATGCTGTAGGGGAAGCCACATAGCCTGCCAGTTAGACATCCATCTTTCCCAGTTCCAAAAATAGTTTATAAAAGGTCATTTAGTAGGGCTGGAGATTTAGCTCAGCAGAACAGGTGCCTTCAGAACAAGTGCAAGAAGGTCAAGGTTGTGAGTTCGATCCCTAGTACCAAAAAAAAAAGTCATTTAGTATTCCCAGCCATCCATGGCTCAAGGGGAAGGGATTATACCACCTCTCCTGCTAAGAATTGTCCATCCTAAAGGAGGCCAGTACATGAAAGAAAAGACTGTAGGATTTTTGTCCCTAATGAATTTGAATAAAGAAATACAGAATTTGTCCTTAAGCCATAAGAATGAAAGCTGGAGATTTTGTGGAGAAGGGAATGGCTTCTGGGGAAAGACACAAGCGTAGGGTAAGGGGAGAAGTATTAAAAATGATCAAGATGCAGTATTTATGTTACCAGTTCCCCAAAATGACAAAATTATAATGTATTGCAGACATATACTGTGCTAATAATAAAAAAGTAAACAAACCAACACAGCTGTGGTTAGTAATTGTCTCACTTTTTTATACTCAATTTGAGTGCACTGTTACCCTGTATTTCTAAAGACAGAAACACTGGTCTTTTCTTGCATGATGTCATTCTCTCTCTCTCTCTCTTTCTTTCTCTCTCTCTCTCTCTCTCTCTCTATCTCTCTTTCTCTCCCTCTCTCTCTCTCTCACACACACACACTAAAATTGGCAGCATTTAAAACTTTAGACATATACAAAGAGATTAATTTTTAGAAGTGTTACTCTGAAAGTGTTCTAATCACATCATTCTTTGTTTAAACCCTTTCTTGGGTATTTAGTTGATGTTTCTAATTTTTCTTCCCAAGATGAGCTTCTCTGCATGGTTCTTAATTTTTTTTATACATGCTAGAAACAATTTGGGTTTCAAGCTTCTTTGGAGAATTCTGATGGGTTTGGCTTAGAGTGGTAGCAGGTGCCTTAAGGAAAATTAGAAGAGTAAAGCAAAGGGTTTGGGAGAAAAGAGGACTGAGGAAACAGCAAAACCTCTCTGAGTTCTATTTTCTAGATCTTTCCCCTGTATACCTATCTCCTTTGCCCCACCTGATGCAAGATTTTCTCTTTTTTTTCCAATTTTTTATCCAAATAAGAACGCATCCATTTACCAGGCTATCAGCTTCTAACACTATGGTCATGATTATTTGTCTCATCATAGGCTACATTTTCCATTCATTTTATTTGAACATACACTAACCCAAAGTCTAAAATACCCTCAGTCTTCTTTCAGGTGCAGCAGAGTCTGAAAATAAAGTATAGAACAATTTTTCTCCAGAGAGCAACCAACTCTGTGCAGCAGTTGGACACATGGAAGATAGTAGGTCAAGCAGACCCTAAATATATACTGACTTCAAAGGCAGCACAAATGAAATAAAAAAATTCAATCTTTCTACTTCGATTACCGACTAAAAATATCTGGGAATTTTACAAATAAAATGTCGCTCCCAGAAAGCAGCATCTCGGGCTGTCTCTTTGGGACCCGAAACTCTCGGACCCGTAGAGTGGCCTGCGCTGTTTGGATTGAAAGTCTGCGCAGACCTGCATCTTGGCATGACTGTTTGGGACTGGTAGGCCCGCCCTTCATCCACAGGGAACTGCCTGGACATCGGCATCTGGGCCAGGTCTGTTTGGGCCCATAGCCCCGCCCTTCACCCCCAGGAAGTCTCCCAGAAAGCAGCATCACAGACAGTCACTTTGGAACCCAAAACTCTCGGACCCGCAGAGTGGCCCGGGCTGTTTGGATTGGGAATATTGTGGAGACTGGCATCTTTCCCACGTCTGTTTGGGACCAGGAACTTTTCAGAAACCAACATTCTGGCCTGGGAACCTCCTGGAGAACTGCCTGGGACAAAGCACGGTGGCCTGGCCTCCCTGAGATTCCACAGGCTCCTGGGTGGCCACAACCAGCATTCGCCTTACAACTTAGGGAGCCAGGAGCCCACAGAGGGGAGTTAGGACCCTGTGAGGAAGCCAAGAGCCTGTGGGGGAGCCACTGCCCCTCCAGGAACTGAGGGTGTAACAGGTAATTTGCCACATAAGCAGCGAAAGATTTGGAACACCGCTCAA
>PVJX010006241.1:0-79122 GCA_004027295.1 Dolichotis patagonum
TTTTCTTTACGGATATATTCTTCTATGTCACTATTTCTATTACAATTATTTATTATAGTCTTGGTTTCAGACAGCAATGTAGCCAAGAACTTCAAATACATCTATTTATTATGCTCTTTATAAGCTCTTTTCCATGTAACCCTATCTGCCTTGCCTACTTTTCTTTATTTGCTATAGAATAAACTTTGGTGCATTCCACAACTTCATACCTTGAAACTAAACCTTGAAGAAACTAAATTTGAAGAAATGGAATTGGGCAGCAGTGTCTTTTAGAAGTGGTTACATCATGAAAGTTCAGCTTTAAAAATAGGATTAGTGACCCCAAGAGTCCATTCATTCCTTCTACCATGCAAGTAATATAAGGGAGCAAAACTCCCAAACTACCATATGTCTAGTATGAGTTCGAGTTCTCTAAAATGAAAGAATGAATTTTAGAAACAGTGGAGGTTAAGAGCAGAACATATTTATTGGGAGAAGAAAGCTTCTGTCTGAGAGAGACAGAAGGGGTCCCAAGAGGGGTGCTGAGGACTCTGCTTTCTCTAGGGATTTTATAGAGCAAAACTACAAGATGAGGCAGGTCTAAGGTAGGGAAAACATGGGACCTTGCAAGGTGGGCATGAGGTGGAACAAAACTACAATCAACCAATAAGGTTAATTGCACAGGTAAAATTGATTAAACTGGGGACAAATCGGGAAGCAAATCACATAGCAAGCTGGAATGTATGAAGGGCAGTGACTCTTCCTGTAGGGGGTTGGAAGGGAGACTCCTAGCTTCCTCAGAGTGATGGAGATCTAGTTAGGATATCAATTCCTGATGCTTATCCTTAGTAAGTATGTGGGTGCATTTGATTTACCTTTTGTCTTGAGGTCTGGCCCACTGCGGAGGTGTCTGTCTCCTCCACAGTTGCACAGTATCTGGTGCTCTACACTGGCTCCTTTGAGGGCTCATCCCTGTCTGACTGCTTATAATATTTCTGTCTAATTCAGTTACCTGCAACACAAGAACAATGCAAAAGTGAACTGTCGGTCAACAAGGATGTAAAACCTTACTGAGGACTGAATGTACTGGAACCTTGGTCTTGGATTTTTCACCCTCTTGAACTGCGGGAAACAAATTTCTGTGGTTTATAAGCCATCTTCTCTTGATAGTTTGTTACAGAAGCCTGTAACATGCCTCTTCTCCTCATGCACTCTGCTGTTAGTGTATATATTTTCTCTTCCTTTCCCTGACCTGAACAAGAAAGAGAGGTAAGAGGAAAGTTACACAGACTCAGAAGACCAGCACCAACACCACTACCACCACCACAACAAAATATAGACTTGTGCACTGTTAGAATGGCACAGGAAGCTCATGCAGCCTGGTTCAGCTCAGTCTTGATAAGGAAATCTCCATGTGCCCAGGAATGCACTCGCCCTGACCCCGTGGCTCAGAGCTTTGCAGTGAAAATCATTTTAGCTGCATATCCTCCATCCCTCTGTTTGTTAACTGTAAAATAGTTTTTGATAGTAAAAATAACAAATCCTGATGGCATAATTTTGTCCCAGGAAATTACAAGTCTGATGCTGTAGCTTCCCACAAGCTTATGAGGATTTATGCTATTTCATTTTTCTTTCTTTTTCTTTTCCTTCTATGTAGAAATGATGTTTGCAGGCTTAGGAGTACGGACCTGGGCTATACTGCAAAGTACAATGGTAACATAAAATGTTTGCTCTTGCTATTTAGTTATTATATTGAAAGACTGGTTTTCACTTCAGGAAAGATTATAATGGATACATAGTATTCTTTTTGTTTCCATTTGTAAGTATCATTAAGTTGCATTTGTTTTAAGTGATCATTGATACTGCTAACTCTTTTATTAATACATGTTTGCAGTTCATGCAGTTTACAATCATCTTGGGAAGTGGATAATGCAGGCTAAATCCTTTTATGTTTAATTCCTTTCTCCTTCCTCCTACACTCTACTACTCTAATTAATTAATATTAATGATCTGGTAATTGGAAAATCCAAGTGTGTAGAAGTTGTATTTATTTCCAGTCTTTCTCAATGTACCTTTTTCTCCTAACTGGACCTAGCTGGACCTTAGTCATCTACTTTCTTCATCTCCAATCCTCCCTCTCATGAATCACTTTGTGATTTCCCGGCTTTGTACTGTTTCTCTAATCACCTTATATTTTCTATCATTTTCTTGAATACGTGGATTGAATACTTGTTCTTTCAGGAAAGAAGCAATAATCTCAAAGTCCTTATAGTTTACCTGCAAATAATATTGAGGACCAAAATGGGCTTAGAGCATCATGCTTTTTAAATTAGCTTCAAGAATGTTTATTTTTGCAAATATATCAGAAAAAGTTAAATTAATGCATATTTTAAACAATATATTTACAAAATAATTGGATTTGTTGTTTTAGCACAGAAGCATTAAGTATTTAATTTTTTGCCTGTTTGAATTGCACATAAATTTAAATTGAGAGTGTACAAAATAGCTGAGGATTTTAATGCAATTTTCTGTAAAATAATATGATTGAGCTTGCAAATATCCTCATTCAGCTTTAGTAGAAACAAACATGCATAGGGAATACATCTTCAGTTAATTTTTTATTTATTTGAAACATGTTCTGTCCATTCTAATAAGGAGAAAATTGAAATATATTAATATTTTAGAACTTAGATAGATAAAATGGAGACATGTTTACCTGCATTACAAGTAATATCACTATATATATCATTTCATCACATAATACAAGTCCTACAATTTACTTTAGTCTAATAAGTATTGTCTAGTGCTATGCAACTTTAATAATATTGCATAGATTTGATAACTAGTTTTCAAGGAAAAATATAATTAAATGAAGGCATAGGTTTTTCTAATATTTTATCATCTATTCCAGATTTATCACATCATTTTTACTCAGGTTAGTGTCATTCAATCAAGCCCTAAGGGGCTTAAAATGGATAATTACTTTTTTGCATGGAGGGAGGGGCTATGCTCAATATATATGTAGTTTCAGTGAAGAGCATTTTAAAAAATTGGCCAAGCCAAACATTTGCAGAACTTCTTAAGGGCCAGATAACAACTCTGAAAAGTGAGAGATAGAAAAATGAATTTCTTGACAGGAGAGGTTGTTAAATATCTGAACAAGTTCCCAAAGGAGTCTGTAGAACTGGAGGACTTTAGAAAAAAAATGAAACATTTTCCTCTCTGTACTACAAATGATGATTTGAGGGAGATTATGACTAAAGGCAAAATAATAGAGCTGATGAATACAAATGGAATTTTCTAGCCCCCTGGGTTAAAGATTTATTTTGTAGGATATGGTAAAATCAGATTTAAAAGTCATACCTCATTATAAAATCCAACTGGAGAAGATTTGATTTTGAGATATTTTTGAGGAAGAAAAATGAGAGGAAATTATTATCTGCTTCATGTTAACACAGTCAATCTGTACTGCATACAAAACAAAGGAGTTTTCAGTCCAATAACATTTGCGAATCACCATGGGAGAATTTTCAAGTTCAGTATGTAGCTGAAGAAAAAAAAGGAAAAAAAAAGGCAGTAGTAACAGAATTTCCGTTATGCAGAAATGTTATCTAGGTTTCCTAAAATATATAGATGGGACTGGGGATATAGTTCAGCAGCATAAGTGCCTGCCTGGCAAGCGTCAAGGTCCTGAGTTCGATTTCCCATACAGAAAAAAAAAAAAAAGAGTACATAGTCCATTTTGGTTATAGAAAGCTAATATCCAGAATATTCCCTGACAAGGCCAGGAGTGAGCAACTGCTGTATACAGAATATTGAGAAGAAGTTTGTGGATGGACTGCAAGACAGTGAGGGAAGAAGAGTGGGTACTTAAGGAGAATAAAAGGAACCCAGAATCCTGGTCTGCCCCAGGAGCAGTGCATATGAGACCTCTGAGCTAGTCCTGGTTCCTGTCTTGCACTGTCCTTCCTTGAAATGTTTTATGGGCTCCTCTAGTGCCTGGGACACTCTACAGCCTTCAGTTTTCTCAGGGCAGCATCATGTGCCCTGGTCAGACTTTGCATGGATACAGGGTGCTTTTATCTCTTCCTACTTAGGAACCAACCAGGTGCCAAGAAGAAATGAGAGTTTACTTTTGCAACATGACGTGGTCGTCTGTGGATTCCTGCTTTTAAGAATGGTGGTACAGGCAGCCAATCAGCCCCATCTTCCAGTACTGTTCTATTCTATCTTCAATGGGACTGCAAGAGACAGGCCACCCAGGGTAGTACTGACTTCTCCTTTAGAGGTATGAAACTTAAGAGACCAGAGCTCTGGACTGCTCACAGCCAACTTGAGCTTTGGCTTAGGTTGCAAGTGTGAGAGCTCGTGTTTACTGTGGCTGTATCTTTAGCCTACAGCATGAAAGAGCTGCCCTGATGACAGCAAACATCACTCACCCTTTGCATGGCGTCTATGCTGGCACAGAGGCAGCCACTCAACTCTTGCTTCAGGCTGCCCACCAGTCTTCCAGTGGTGTCTGCACCTATCCACTTTGAACTTCTGAATTCATTGCCTGATAGTAAGGGACTATAACACATTGTAGATATGGATATGTATCAGGTAATCTGTCTTTTACTATCTCCCCTGCTTTGTGATATGTGGATGATGGATGCATTGCAAAAATTCAAAGGTATTGAATTCTAAAGATATGCCAATCATGGTTTAATGAGTTCAAGAGAAAGTGGGGATGAAAATAGTACTCTTTAGATTTACTGCTATAAAACTCAGAATGAAATATTTAACATGGCCAGAAAGAACTAGCAGCCACAGTTTTCTGCCTAACCTTGGTGAGGCTACTATTCATAACAGCAATGAACCAATCACGGTGGCAACCTTTGATGCAGTCACTGGAGACCAGTATTCCTGATTGCATAATTCATGACTTGGCATCAACATGAAGTGAATGGTTTTAGAAAACTTCAGAGGCAAGAGGAATTATAATCTTTTAATACAATTAGCATCCATAGTGTTGTACAAATGAGTGTAGGGGCAGTTTCCACCGATTTCCATCTGTGTTTCATCTTGATGAATACAGTTGAAGATAATATGTGAAGCAGAATTCTGAGCTGAGCTCTGGTGTTTCTTGCTGTTGATGAGAAGACAGATTCAGTCTAGGTTCAAGTCTCAGGTTGTATGTTCTCAGATGAGAAATTTGCTTAGGGACAAACTCTTCTGAAACGTTGAAATACTCCAACTCTTCTGCCAGGGATGTGCTTCATGGGGTAAGGTAACAACGCAATAAAGTTTAGGGATATTTTACTGGAGAAGCACATTAACATTAATAAAAGATATCAGATTAAATTATTTAACAAGCTTAACTGAACTCATGACTGAACCTTGAACATGATTGGCACGTGTTCCTATTGGGAAACGTATTTAATTTCCTTTATTTTTCAAAGGAAAATTGAGTTAAACAGACTTTTTAGCCTTGTAAGAACTCTCTATATAAACAAGATGACATCTCGTTGTATTTTCCAAAATTCTTCAAGTTGCTTCTTGGATTCATTAACTCTTTAACTATTTACGTAAAATTAGTTTAAATCAACTCTCTAATTACGGTTGTAGGGTAGGGAAGTACATTTTATTTTATTTATTTATTTATGTATTTATTTATTGTGTACCAGGAATCAAACTGAGAACCTTACACTTGCCAGGCAGGTGCCGTGTCACTGAGCTAAATCTCCAGCCCAGCATATTGCTTTTAATGTCCTTAGAAAATTCCTGGGGATTTCAAAGAAGAATTGCAAATGTACATTTATCCTGGAGATCTGAAGCTCTAATAATTTATTACTTCTGCTCCTCTCCCTTTCCCACTTTTTCTTGTGTGTCTACAACCCATTTTACGTGGTTTTACCAACCTCAGAAGCCACTTCTCAAGCTTGGCCATTACTGCTTGTATGCCAACTTCATAGAATGAGAAAGGTCTAGCAAATTAGTAACACAAATCCCTGGGTGTGCCTCAGTGGGTCAGGGGAGGAAGAATGGCCTTGGGGTCCATGTCTGCTTAGGACTCCTTTCCCTCTGGTACTGTAACTCTGCTGTGCTTCTCAGCTGCCACAAACCAAAGTGCTTCGTTCCACACCCTTTCTGACTAACATGAGCCTGCCTTGAAGCCAGCCTACAGTGAATCTCATGAAACCATGAGCTAATTTAAAAGTCCCCTCCTTTAAATTGTGAATGTCAGATAGCGTGTCTCAATGATGAGAAAGCTGGTAACACATCCCGAACAGTGTCATTTCCCAGCCATCTCTCTGGGGTTGGATGGAAAGTTGAGACTAGACTGTACTGAACACCCAGTGCAATTGAGGAATTTCACAAAAGCATATGTGATAGTAACAATCTAATATTAGATATTAGATTTAAAATTCTTCAAAGATTTCTATCTCCAGAATTTATATCCTGATTTCTCTTTAATTAGCATTCCAAACTCTCACCAGTATTTTACTAATACTATTGGTGAAACATGAAACTAACAATAACCATAAGGGTCATTATTTACTAAACACTCCAAGTGGATTTTTACATCCACATGTTGAAAAGAAACACAGCAAAATTAAAGAGATCAGTTTGTCTGGTTCTTGTAGCACTGGAGTATGAAGTGGAAGTTAGAAAACAGATTCCGGATCCTGTGATTATATTGACTATGCTTTCCTAGCATAATTCTGGGCAGGACTGACCCAATGGTGTATAGACTTGTGTGTCAGTAATTTTAACAAGGAACATCTGTATATTTTTAAATATTTCAAAATGCATGGAGAAATGTGAGGTAAGTCTTATTAGTGAATTTTTAACATAATGGGCTGAAAAAGGATACATTTCATGTAGCTTTTAATTGTCCATCTGTGCATAGGATATTTTGTTGCAGTATTCTCCACCATCTTTTATTACTGAGGCCCACAGAACATCTGTTCATTTTTCTTTATTGTTAAATGTACTACTTCTTACTAGTTGCATAACTCCTTATAACATGAAAAAAAAAGATATCACTGTTGTTATTACACATAACATGTGTCTTCTCAGTCCGTTTGAATGGAAAATATATGGACATTTTTGTCTTCAAAGTTCCATAAACTCATTTATGTAATGTCAGCCACATAATTACTAATGATGATGTAATCATTCATTGTTATCAATATCAATTCTGACTTTATATATTTAACACTCTTAAAGGTTGTGAGTATGATTCTCTGATAATGACCATAACTATAGTATTATCCATAATGTGTTGGGAAGTTAAATGATCAATAATTTTCCAGTCATGTTATATTTACTTCAGGAGTGTAAATGTAGAAAAATAACATTTCAAGCATACCTTTTCCTACATTTGTTACTATTCATTGCATATGTAGACCATCAAATCTTTCAAGGCTGACATTGTACACTTCACTTCTACTTTTTCGTCATGGAGGAAGGGAGGAAAGGAGATGACAGATATATAGTAGAGTTAGATTTGATGTATTTACCCAAAAATTTTCATTCATTTTCTGGTTTAGATTATGACCTCCCTATGGAATCATGGTTGCATATGGATTGGAGGTAATATCTGCTTAATACTTCAGGAAACGGATATTCTTATTACTTGAGACAATAATTCTCCTTTCTGTTTTATCCAAGTATTTTTTCCTGAAATTTTTACCTAAAATTATTCTCACTGATAAAAACATGTGTTAAGAAGCATCACGGGGGCTGGGGATTTAGCTCAGCGGCTTAAGTGCCTGCCTGGCAAGCGTGAGGTCATGAGTTCAATCCCCAGTACTGGAAAAAAACAAAAAAAGAGGCATCACGGGTAGATACAATGATGCATTCTTGTAATCTCATCCACATGAGAGACTGAGACAGGGAGGTTTCAAGTTCAAGATCAGCTTGGACAATAAAATAAAACCCCATTGGAAAAGATAAACTAGACTTCTTATTCTAACTAGTGAAATATTGCATGAATGGTATACTCACAAATGTATAAATGGATCAAATTGCAAAATGAAACAATGATTTAAGATCATCCTTTAGGCATTCATAAAAAATGCATTAAGTAAATGTTATAATTATTTGTTGTACAGTGGACAAGAATAGACTTTAAGAAGTCTTAACCCCAAAGCATGATAAACAGAATTTGTAAAATAAACAAAGAAATATTTATACAGTGGGGAAGCTTGGTCTTGAGACTAGCAATGTACAAAAATCTCTTACCTTCATTTTTTACAGAAGCGTTTTTTCAAATTCTGGCTACATGTACTTGTTTGCCTGAAGTGAATACTGGTCAATCTATATCTCAAATAGCATCTATCTTCACCTGTGTCTTGGGAAATCTACAAGCAGTTTTAAAAAAAATAACAAAAAACAAACATTTCAGAGTAAACAAAGATCTACCTGAGACTATCCAGATAAATATATGTAAAAAGCAAAGTGAGAGTGCAGTGACACTGAATCCACAGTTGTCCAGGAAGTCATCAGTGACAATAAGATCTGATACTGGAGATACCGTCACCTATGATTTCAGAAGTTTGGGTTAGAGCCTTGAAGCAGCTCTGTGGCCTTCATCAAGTAATTACTCTTTCAGATAGTTTTAATTTTATTCTTATTTCTAATTATACAACCGCAGTTCTGATAAGTATTTTCAATACTTGGGAAATTATCTTTCTTTGAAGAAAGTAACACTCAACGCTATTTCAATATCTCTAGAGTATTTTGAAGAAGTTTGTATTTACATCTTCAGGTTCCCTGCAGGATTTCTCTCAGGATTAGTTACAAGAAACTAAACAAGCTAGAAAGCAAGCAAAAACCAAAATAAACAGAATTTGCCTCCCATGAAAAGTGGTCTATCTTTGGTTTAAATTAAGAAACTCAAAATCAAACAAGTTTACTATTTAAATTTAGAAAGCAGGAAAAGAAAGAATTACATTTACACCTTACCCCACGGCTTTCTAACTGGCCATGATTTTAGCTCATACTTCTTATGTCTAACTTTCATGTACACTCTGCTTCCCCTATTTATACAATTCAAATTAAATGCTATATATATTTTTTGTATTTATGAGTTGAGGATAGGTAAGTATCTGAGTTTCCTCAATTATAAATCATGTGTATATAGAAGATTTAGCTCGATGATATCTTTGAATTTTTTTTTTTTTTTTTTTTGGTACCAGGGATTGAACTCATGACCTCGCGCTTGCCAGGCAGGTGCTTAAGCCACTGAGCTAAATCCCCAGCCCTATTTTTGAATTTTTAAATTTTTATTTTTTGAAGTTTTTATTTCAGTTAGTTTGGTGCAAATAAATTTGTGAAATATATTTATTAGAACTTATACTTTAAAATATGCTATTCTATTGCTATATTTTAAATCTTGCAAGATATTTGAATTAATATTTGTACTATAATCTAAACTTTACATTTATAAAGGAACTAAAAATATAATTATAAAATCATTTAATAAGCATATACTTCATTGGCATTACTATTTTTTTATGTCCGTAAAGCCAGTAGCTATTTACTTATTATGTATATATTTTTCTAAGTATAAATTTAATCTCTTTTAAAAGATGGTAGTTAAAATAATTAAATAAAGCATTGTTAAAAATTATTCAGGCATGGGCAATTTAATTTCTTTAAACATGTTCATGTACCAAAAGTTTATAAAATACTTATCTAACAAGATACTTTAAAATAGAATATGTTCTAAAATATATTCCAGATGGATAAAATGAAATGTCCTTGAATCAAAACATAAACAAAGACAGTTATATTCAAGAGAGCCTTAGAAATAAAATTTAACTCCAAAATTGTATTTGGTAGATTATTTTGCTGATCTTTATTCCATTCCATATCCCTTGGAAGCCAATTTAAATTTAAATATCAAATTCCATCACATGAAGATGTTACCACTGTCTAATGTTTAAATATAACAGTTTAAAGAGGACATCTCTAATATCTTCAGACTTTAGATGGTAAGCCTAAGAAAAAGAATTGGAAAGAGGTTATAGTTTATGGAACACAAAGAACAAAAATACTAGTGCTTTGAAAAGTCCCCTCCCCCACCTAGAAACAGTGATTAGTTTAGGTTCAGGGAAAATGCAACACCTGGCACCCCATCCCCATTGCACAGCCATTTCCTGGTCTACAGAAAAAATTCACAGATAAACTTTGGCGTCAAGAATCTATATCTTTTTATTGTAGCCATGTTTTTCATTCTTTATTTGGCAATTAATCTGCTTTCTAAATTTCCTCTAAATCCTTGTAAAGATTGTATTGCACATCTTGTAGAAAATTTTACAGGCTTACTACTCTCTTAGCAAATTTAAATACGTAAGAATTCAATTGTTCGGATTTAAAATAAGTCCGTAAATTTTAAAAAATGTCTTAAAATAAGAGAGAATTGAATATTATTTTTGACATTTTCTAACCTATAACAGAAATAGTTTAATGTGATTTCATTTCCCTTTTGTATTTTTTTTTGTATATTGTAAAAATATTCATGTGCTTATGTGTTTGTTCATCCCAGTACTAAGGAACGAACCGAGGGACTTCATCTTGAGCTATATTTTCAGATCTTTCTAAAATTCTTTAAGATAAGGTCTCAGTCACTAAGCTGCAGAGCCTGGGCTTCTTCTGGCCAGACTTCCTAATGGCTGGAATTACAGGCATGCACCACCTTGCTTAACTGTTTTTTTTTTTTTTTAAATCGAGTCCCAATGAAGTCTGAATCATGAAAATATTATCTCAGAGCAGGTGGGACATTTGACCTCAGGAGTTCTGAAATTTAGATTTGGACAAATAAATTATTGAAGAATCAGTCCAAATGTTTACAAGCAAAGAATTAGAGAATGACATGAAGCCTATGCCAGCTAGACTACTTATTATTTTTTCCTTTCGCAAAATGATAATATGACATCGCAGAAGCAATTCTTCCTTCCTCTTTAGAAATGGATTAAGTGGGTGAAAAGAAAGAAAGAACAGGGCAGCTAAATGACTAAGGTTTGCTCTCATCTCCCATCTCTTGGGTTGGTGTTAGGTAGCTGAGCTAGTGGCTCAGAGAGGCTTTGGCGATGCAGCAATATTTAGTTTATGTTAGTCAAGTTTTTGTCGTTGTTTTTGGTGAGTGGGCCCAATATTGCAGAAAACCAACTAGGAGAAGGACAGGCCTATGTTTTCTGATGGTTTCAGAAGTTTCTCTTCAAGCTTCAGGTCTGTGGTGAGGCAGAAACACCATGGCACCAGGCCATGGCAGAGAAAAGCTGCTATCCTCATCGTGGCCAGGTACAGGAGACAGAAAGAGGCAGGAGGCAGTGACAGGAAGCAAAAGTGCTGAGCATGGTCGTGCCCACGTTACATGTTCTTCAACTCACCCTATTTCCATCACTCCCTCATAATGTCATCAAATTATGACTTCGCTGATGGGTTAAGCCACGGATGAAGTTAAACCCTCATGGGCCAATCACTTGGCCAGGCCAAACCTTCAAAGAGCCATACAGGGCTTCAAGAGCTCAAAATCTGAGTTTCTGGGACACTTCATGTTTATGCCATGAAAGGCACAGCTACTCATGGCAATCTTGCACACTGACTACAGTGTCTTATTTTGACGCACAGAGTTAGATGAAGGCTAAAGTAGAGACTTAGAAATCATGAGTAGTAGACCATCAACTATAGCTTCCAGGCTCTTGCTTGTTTTTATAAAGCTTTATTGGAAAACAGCCAAATTTTTTAACCCTCCCCAACTGTGTGTAGCTGCTTTTATGTTTTAAAGGCTTAGTTAAATTTGTTTCACTATAACTCACTTGTTGCAAAAGTCTAAATATTTGCTATATAGCCCTAAGATAAAAACAAAAACAAAATTTTTTTTGGCAGGTACAAAGTAAGGCATAATATAAAGATCCTGAACAACTTTTAAGAGAACAGGTCATATATTACACTAGCCTTAAAGGAACACTGAATGTGGAAGGAGCGTTCCTGAGGGCAGATTGTGACTCAGAAACAGTGAAGCAGGGCATAGGCTCCTACTGGTTCTCAACTACATGCAACTTTTTTCTAAGTAACTATGCATCGGTGGTTTTAAAAGGGAGCTTAGGGGCATTTACACAGTGGAAACTGGCAAGTAACAAAAAGCAGAGCTTTTATTTAGGTATTTTTCAGAGAGTCCATTTTTAAACATTTTAATCATAGTGTGCCAGTATACGGAAAATTGAGATATCAGTGGCCATAGCATGCAATTAAAGGTTGCATAAACCTTCAGCCATATGCCAAAGTGAATCCAAAGGATTGCTAGGAGGAATGGCAGGGTCTGATTGAGCATTTTTATTTAAAGATTCTAAGAATTACATTTGGATTTGTTACTCTGGGCTTGTTAAAAGGGATATATTTAAAAGTTATTGATTCACCTTGTCAATCACTTATGTACTTACGCGTTGCTGTTACCCTGTTATAGCACTCCTGGGCCAAATGAAATCAGTTAACAAGTTTGTTCCACAATCAGACTTTCAGGATAAGGAAATTTCCGAATGCGTGCATGTATGTATATGTGTACATATATGGATACACGCATTTTATTAAATAGAGAAGATAATACAGAATTAATTAGTTTGTATAGTGAATATAACTATTGTTTCCCACAATATTAAGTACTCTTACAATAGTATCATTTAAAAATAAATCTAAATTGGGCATGATGATCTAGCCTGGGATCCCAGCACTAGGGGTGGATAAAACAAGAAGATCAAAAGTTGGTGCCCAGCCTGGACAAGCAACTTAACGAGAACCTCGCTCAAAATTTTAAAAGAGCTGAGGGACATAGTCATGTCACTCACTGTGAAGGTCTTGGGTTCAATTTCCTGCACTAAAAGAATAGGCGTAAGTCGACGCAAATTTTATTTTATTTTACTTGCTTTATTTGAGCAAGATTTCTTTCCCCATTAACTTAGAACATTCATGTATAAAGAAATGAGGAAAACTTGCCACCACTCATAAACAGAAAAGTTTTCCAATTTTATTCTTAATGTATCTATTGTCTAATTTTTCTTTAATATAGTAATAAATTTTCCCCAAACACTTACAGACACAATCAAAGACTTTTGGTATACCCTTGGAGCAGTCTTGGAGTCATGGATAACAGATTTATTAAAAAAGATTAACAGTGAACATTTGAAAAAACTAAATGTAGATTTTGAAAACAAGGAGAGTAAATTTCTAATGTGAAATGCATGTCTGATAAATTTTCACATTCAAGTGAAATCACAGCCAATAAAGCAGTTGTTTGAAAGACAATTGAGACACAGTGTTGAACAAACAAAAATGAATTATGCTGCAGAACAAAGAGGATTATGGCAATCAGGAACTAATGCATTGAAGATATTTTTGCTAGGTGATTTTTATATTTTAAAATGCATGACTAATGTGCTGTTAATTACAAAGAAACAGATGATGTTCTCATCAGAGTTCCATGCTGAGGATGAGTAGAATTAGTTCTACTGCTTTGGTTTATTTTTAAGTGGAGGACAGTGGAATACTTTAAAATTTTGAAAAATTTATCTGTTTCATTGCTATAAGTGACAACTTTTATATACATGATAGCTTGTTCGGAAAAATAACTTTTAATTATTTGACTTTGAAAACAAGATATTTATATGGATTTATTAATTTTAAGCTTCTAAGTATTTTCCATAAATTTTATACTTATGTTTATGTCAGCAACAATATATTCTTTATTATTATATAGAGTTATACTTTAAAAACAATATATCCACAATATATAATTTTTTTTCGACCCCACATTTGCAAGCAGGCACTTATGCTGCTGAGCTAAATCCCCGGCCAGAATATACAATTTTTAATAATATGATAGTACATGCATTATTATCTTGACAACAACTTGTCAAAGTCTGATTCAAAAAGGTATTTAATGTACTTTAGAATCTCATACATTTAGAAAACAAAGCACATGTATATCTAGGCATTAAAGTTTTGCTTAAGATCTTTTACTCACACTTTAATAATTCTGAGGCGGGGAATATAGCTCAGTGACACAGTACCTGCCTGGCAAGTGTGAGCTTGTGAGTTCAATTCCCAGTTTTAAAAAAAAATTCAAAATTTTCTTCATATAGCTTGATAACTTAACCTTCTCTGAATTAAATGTTTTCTTGGAAGTCTACCTTCCAAGGCGAAGTTTCTCACATCTTGATGTCTCTGGTCGTCATTTAAATCTAACAAATTTACAACTCTGAATTCTCTTTCTAAATTCTTTGTAAGTGCATAAATCCTCTTTAGCTGTTTATCATATAACCAATGAGTTAATAGAGAAGCAAACATCTTAAAATTCTTGGTGTTTCCTTAGTGCTTCCTGGCTATACTTACTTTGCATTTTAAGGTGAGATTTCTTTCAACCCTTAGACCTCACATAGCCTAATATGTGATTTAATATTGAGAGTGGTCTAGGGTAAAGGAAACATCTATATTTTCCTAAGATCACTTATTCATTGAAGAAACTTTTTAAAGGGTGGTTTCTTCCCTGATTTTTTTTTTTACTGCCCACCTCCTATTTTTCTGTTTTCTTTTCTAGGTTTTTATTGTTTCAGAGCCACTACAGCTGTAGGGAATCATTCATAGGGGTGTCTCTCTTCTAAAAACCTAATTTTACCCAACAAACAATTTATGTCCCTGTTCATGGTATTTTGTTCTAGGTTTTGTTTCAGATGACTCAGGATATAATATCCATCCAGCCATTCAGTAAAATAGAACTGTTGTTTGATTTTTGGTGGAACAGTTCTGTCCATTCACACTCAGAAAGGACTGACATAAACTGAGCCAGGTAAGATTTTTTAGACTGTAGAGGCTGCACGAAATGTCAGTTTAGTACAGGTGTCGGTCTGTATATCTTTTTTTTTTTTTTTTTTTTTTTTTTTGTACCAGGGATCGAACTCATGACCTCACACTTGCCAGGCAGGCACTTAAGCCACTGAGCTAAATCCCCAGCCCTCTGTCTGTATATCTGATAGGTATACATATATGACATATGCATATTATCTATCTTCTCTCTCTCTCTCTCTCTCTCTCTTTCTCTCCCTCTCTCTCTCTCTCTATATATATATATATGTATGTAAGTATCTATGAGTTTTTGTATCTGTTCCCCAGAAATGCTTTACAGTAATTCAGCGAGTAAGTGAAAAGACAGACCCAGGTTTTGATTCTTACTTGAAATGGCTGTCTAAGTCACTTACTTTATTGCCCAGATAAAATACACAACACACTTCTTAAATAAGAGTTCCCAAACTTTTTGAAAACAGTTTCACTGCCACTTTTCATTTTAGACATACTGAGATGCTGTGAAGCTAGTGCCTTCTTCTGTTGCATTAAGAATAATAATAAATTATTTTCTACACAGGTTATTTCAATGGCATGTTTGAAGAGATGGCAGCAAAAAGCAGTATCTTGTGCTAGGTTTTGAAACTTTTTCCTTTATTTTACTAAATTTTAAGTTAGAAGAGTATAGGAAACATTTCTTATGTAAATTTATCATTTCATTTTTTCATATGCTTAATATCACTATCTCTATCTCTATCCCTATCTCTATCTCTATCTCTATCTCTATCTCTATCTCTATCTATCATCTCTATCTCTATATCTCTGTGATACTTTGGTTCACAAACTCAATTCTTTCCACAATTGTCATTGCAAAACAACCTGGAGGAGAACAAAATCAAATTTTCCTATAGATCAACATTGAGCTTGAATGTAACCATTGAATTTGATTTGGTTCTTGTTTAACTTGGTTTGCAACCAAAACCTGGTTTCCAGAATCCTAGAAAGAATCAAATTTGTGAATTGATGTACACATGTATGTTTTAGGATTTTACGTTAACTGCAAGAGAAACCTGTGTATATAAGAACAAACTTTATATTTATATTTACAATGAATAAACACATTTACTTTTATACATACCACAATGACCTGTTTTAAAATACAAGTGGTAAAAAAAACTATCTGACTCTGCCAATTTACTTTCTCTTTGTTATTCTGAACACAATTTAATTATAAATATGTTATAAAAAGTCACTCATTTGATGTAAATTGATGAAAAATGACTGAAGCAAAACATAATAGATTTATTCAACACAGTGGATAATAATTTACAGATAACATACAGATACAGATAATAATAATCTGTAATAAAAATATTTTTGCAAAATATATAGTGAAATGTATCCCAATTGAATGTTCTCAACATATAAAAAATGCTAGATTTCCTACTGTACTTCTAAAATTATTTCTTATACATTAATGTGTTTTTTTCTAAATTCTGATTTCCATGATTATCCAGTATCTTTATTTTCCAAAAGAATATACTTTCAAAGTATTTAAAGATGTACATATGTATACCTTTCTGAAAATGACCTCTCCAAGAGATCTGCTTTAAGAGAGACGTTAAGCCTTTTTCATGCTTAATTAAGGCATTGTAAGGTTTCTTCTTGTAGTATAGAAGCTGTGAATTCCTTCCTTTCTTTAAACATGACAGAGAGCAATGGTTCCTGCTGTGATTAGAGGAAAGCAAAATACTAACACAAAGTTAGTCATGCCCTTTATCCTCTAAGAGAGTTATGAATCAGTAGCTACTTCAAAACCACAGATGAAACAACTGTACCTAAAATGGTGAAATCTCAGCTCTGATTTGAAAAAAGGAATATTGCAATTCCTTATCAAATATTTTCAGTTTGCTTGTAAGGAGCCTACAGAAACTACCGAGCATCTTGAAGCATTTATTTGACCTCTAGAGCTAAAATGATCAACTGTCTATCAAGATAGATAATTAAAGTGGGCTACTTAACAGTTGTAATTAGTGAAAATATTCTCAAATGGTTCAAGTAGATAGATGCCCAATTCTCTCTCTAACCTTGATAGAGTTAATCACACACTTCTTACCTAGTTACTAGGCATCCTGGTGAGTCAGATCTAACTTTGGAAGTGTACAATTTAGCAACATTTGCATGTCAGCCAGGGGCGCTTTCTTCCATTCAGGTAACTCCTTTCAGATGAGTTAGTAATATTTGCTATCATTCCTAGATGGAAATAAATAAAAAGGACTTGGCAAAACCATTTTGTATTGTTTATGAAAAACAACAACCATGCTCTAAAGGAAACAAGGAACAAATTTATTCCGAGTGAATTTTGAGTGGCCATAGTTCAGGAACAGGAAAATTAACTCATAGGGTTCCATGTGATCACCCTGAAATAATGATCATCCAGACCACAGCTAAGTCCTGGGCTATGTTTGCCTCTGCATTGTTGCCTTCTTGTTTGGACTTCATTATTTTGTTGTAGCAAGAATCCTGCTCAGTCATTTTCCTGAGGACCCTCCATGCTTGATGCCTCATCCTTCTCAGTATCGCATTAAATCCTTCTTTATCCAACACGCCTGATATCTAGTCATTGTGATCTGCTGTCAACAAGAAATCCATCCACTCAGTTACACCATAGTTTACCATTCCATGTGATGTTTCCGTCTCTTTACCACCACCTTCTTGGCTAGAATTTCTCATTGTGCTGTAGCCAGAATTTAATCCTGTTCTATGCTGAGGTCCCTTTATAATATTGTAATAGTTCCAGAAGTTTCTGTTTTTACTGCATTAACTACTATCTAACTCTGGCATTTTTAACAGTATATATAAAGTGATATTTGGAATCTTAGACTTTTTCCATGCTCACAAAACATATTACACCCTCTATGTAACCTTAAAGTCATATATCCTGTTCTTCCTATCATTATCCTGATGCATTCCTCACCACATACCTGCATTAAGATTTCTGTGACTTTTTTTCCTGCACATTTTCACCCATCACAGAGCATCCAACTGCTGACATATTATGCCTCGATGTTATTTATTTATTTATTTATTTATTTATTTATTGAGTAGCAATGCTTTATTTTTCAGAATCTGTCAGCTTTACTTACACTGAGATATAAGGTCCAATACTCAAAACTTCGCGGAGTACGGATTTAATATGTATCACAGTTTCAGGATATTTAGTCCCGGGCTGACTGGCTCCAAGTCAGGAATCATGGCAGAAGGGCATAGCAGAACAAGGATCATGTCAGCCATGATGCAGAACTGATAAACAGCATTAGGAAAGAAACAAGGGACTAGAATTAGATGTTAGGGTCACACCTGGTGACCTGGACACACGCAGGAGTGTGATTTACTAACCTCCTTCATGGCTGTCAAGCCAATCGAACTGCAAATCCAATTTGATTCTCAAACCTTTGCTGTGAAGAGAAAGTTCCAGCAAATCTTGACAATGTCTTATTCTTACCTTGATGTCTTCAGTCTTAAATGGGGGAAGATAACCAGTTTTAGAGAAAATCAACTCAAATAATTAACATATCTATGTTGAGACTTGAGCAGTGATTGGACCCAAAGTTTAAAGCAACAAAAGGAGAGAGTTGCAACCCAAAGACAGAATGCTGACCTTTCTTTCTGTTTTTACTTACTGTTTTGGACAATCGGTCATATACAAGCCCAAACCAAAAGCCAGTTCATTTAGTAGAAGCAGCTTCTAAGGCCCTGCTAATCTCCAGGAAACAGAAAGAAGAGATTAGGAAGGGTAATGAGAAGGCATCACAATTTAGAGAAAAATGCTTTGGCTGGCTTTCTGGAAACTACTGCTTTGAGCCAGGACCTCTATTTGGAGACTCCTGAAAAAACTTTCTTCCACTTCATCTACTGTGGTATTATGGAATGTAAATCTTTCATGAATTACTAAATCAATGAAATCCACAGAGTTTTATTCTCAACATTCAATGTTTTAAATACTCCAACAATTTCTTTGGGATCATATCTTTGCAAATATTTATATGAGACATAATATTAAGGTGGGACAATGAGCTTTCAAATGCAATTTGCTGAATGGAGCTCAAATTAACCATTGCACAGAGAAAGAAGGGCTACATTTCTGCAAAGTAAAATCTTAATCAAAGGAACCATCATCACTCAGGACTGAAAAATAAAATAGCTATACTGAGTCACTCAATTACTGAATGAAGCCACATTGTCAGGTAAATTTAATGTCTACTCATGTTAAACCTCTTCATACTGGCAATAAAGTGCAGCTGTTAGAAGATGGCTGGACTGTCTAGTGGCATAAAGAACTCCTCCATTAATGAAAACAAATAAAATTCTTTGTTGCAGACTATTTGCAATCCATAAATAATTATTAAAAATTATTGGTGTCCATCATTTTTCTAAAAGGTGGAAGTTCGGATTGCTATGGAGTTCATCTGTTGTTTTGAAATAAATTCCTATCTCTAAACTTTGCCTCTGATGACCCTCAGATGGAAAGAAATGTCATTAATAACTTTAATTTCTGGGCCACAGGCTTTGGTCATGTGACTCAAGGTTAGCCCTTTTGAGTACCTGACAGTGCTTATTCTTTTACGAAAGAAGCTATAACAACTACTTTCTTTTTAAAATTTCTTTTATTTTGTCTTTTTGAGACAGGGTCTTGCTCTGCAGTTCAGGCTGGCCTTGAGCTCACTTGGAAGCCCAGACTGATCTCAAATTCATAATGACCCTCCTACCTCAGCCTCCCAGTGCTGGGATTACAGTAGTGAGCCATCATGCTTGACCCTACAGCCACTACCCTTACACAAACAAATATTTGTTTATATTTTGGAGTGAAAATTTAGTTAAATGACATGGGTAATTTTACTAACATTCTTGGCACCTGTACATGTGACTGTATTATAATCATTTTAATAATGAGAACAATTTTTAAGGATATGTGTTCAGACAGAATGAAACCTTAAAGTTTTCATATTGATAAATTATCATGCAAATATTTTCAACAAATCTAATATGAGACTGAAAATACTGGACGTATGCTTCATTTTCTAGATCCTACTGATGAAAATTATGAGCATTCTGAAAAAGAAGTACATTTTACCACACATAGCCATAATAAAAAAGCTAGACACTTTTGACCATAATATACTCGGATGTGCCGTGTAGTTGTTCATTTATTTGTAATTGAGTTAGTCTGATAAACTTATTGTGAATTGAAAATATCATGCATCAAAGTGCATTTTATATATTTGACCTATTGAACAGCATTCCTTAGCAACATAGTACACTGCAAGATTATGTGTTATTTTCTCTCAAGATCATGCAGCTGACAAGGAGTTGTTTCACTGTTGCCTAGATCATCCTATTGCATATCACTAGCCTGGAAAACATAAAAATTTGAAGTATGCTTTCCACTGAACTGCATCCCTTTCCTATTGTCATAAATTTAAAAATGTATCTATTTAACCATCATAAATCAGGGTCTGCCTATAATACTATAAAATTCATAAATATATAGCATGGGTGAAAAATATTTTAAAAACTTGCAAGCTTGTCTAAGTTTTAGCTCATTTATTTTTTGCTGTTATATCATTTTTTCAATAATAAGATTACCATTAGCAAGCCAACTTTCTACCTACTACTTTCTTATTTCACTGATTCTTATTTTTGCTCCAAATTTATTTTTCTCATCCTTTCTTGTCTAATGTCTCACTGTCAAAATATGACTTAAGTTCCACTATCCCACAAAGTTTTTCCTGATTGTTATTTGTTCATTTTAATGGACAATGTTTCATGAACAATGTTATTTGTTCATTTAATGTTCATTTGATTACAGTAAAAGAACAGTAAAAGAGCTCAATATCTTGACTGATGTTAGGAAAGAACCGATATTCACATTATAATACCATTATCCCAATCTGCAATATTAGTGGGTTTGTAATTCACTTTCATCCTACATAAAAACTAAAGTCAGTATTTCCCCAAGCCTAGCATAAACATAAAGAATATTTCCTGATTAGACCCCAGTTCTAGTCTCTGGTTGTACACTACCAGTGCTTGATTCTGCTAACTTTGGCTCTGTCCTCTGGGAGTCTCCTCACTTTCCCTCCCCTCCCCTGATTTCATCAGAGAGACACATGGGAAATGTATCTGTTAAGGCTGCTGAGCAACTTTGGCAGGTTGATGATGGGGGAAATTGAAGGCCTAGTGATTGCTTTGCCTCTATTTACAGTCTATGTTAAGGCAACATCATGTCATTTTTGTCGACCATGACTTGTAAGACTTTTTGCTATGTGATTTCTTTCTATGTTTTTTTTTGGGGGGACGAGGGGGTGCAAGTACTGGGAATCAGACTCATGACCTCACACTTGCCAGGCATATGAGCTATAGCCTTTGCTCCACTATGCGATTTCAGCCAATAGTTAGTACCAATGAACACAACAGTTATTTTTGAAACATGTCTCCAGTCTAGACTTTGAACAATATAGTGATCTTTTCAAACATATTTGGTCTATTTTCCCTGGTAACCAGTCAACACAATATCCTACCAATGAGACAGTCTCCTGCCTCTCCTGTATTCAGTGTTTGTTTCTGGGCTTGTCTTCATTTGCTTATGTGTCTCTTGTCTTTTGTAAGTTTCAGTTGTGTGAATTTGAGTTGACACATCTTTCAAACATGGAAATACTAAAACTTTTGGATTCTTAATTTCTACCTAATTTAAAGCAGCCTGGCTTTTTAAATACTCAACTCTTTCCTGTGGTGCTATAATAAATACAGCTAACAACAAGCTAGACCCACAACTCTTTAGGTATATTACTTCAGTTTTGATGGAGCAGTTTAATCAAATATTTCAACTGAAAAATCATTGATCATCATTTCTGTAAACATTTTTTCCATACTCCCTGTCACTCAAAGTTGATAGCACATATTACAGTAATTGTGTGATGATAGTACTCTTATTCTACTATTAATTTCTGTGTAATCATCCCTCCATAACCACAAACTACAAATATTGGCACTTTACATTTTTGTCTCACTTATGTTACCTTGAGAATGCTGATTGGCAGCTTTACTCTTCAGTTCTGTTACCCAAGTCTCTTCATTCTAAGAGTTGAAAGCAGTCCCGGTGTGGAAATGGTTTAATTTTTGGAAGAGTACAGAACCAGAGAGGAAAAGGGAAAGACTTTAACTCATATTTAAAGTTATGTGATAAAAATTTTGCATTCATTTACACTCCATTGATCAAAATATTCCACATGTTAAAAAGCCAAAAACCAGTCAGATACGTTTATGATTTATATCCAGAGGATGCTTCAGGAACTTTGTGCAAACATGCGTTTTATGTCTAAATCATTCATGAGGAAGAACAAAAAGAGCAATAATCTATTTCGTAGTTGTTTACTTCAGTAGTTTCTCTCTTTATGCCTTTAACTTTGTGGTTTGTCAGCTGCAAACTTTTGTTTCAAGTTAGTAAATGTTACTTATGCAAAGAGATTGTGACTACTTTGATGCTAATTCTGTCTCCTAGAGATTTCAGTACATTTGTTGAGGGTGCAGATCAAATGACTATGCTGCTTAACAGTCTTGGTTCAGCTCTATTTTTGTTTTAGAAATTATAAACTGTTTTAGTAATATACTTTTAATGTAAATATCAATATAAACTATCTGGAAAAGTTAACGGAAACCAAACATAAAGAATTTTTTCACATGAGAAAAAAAAAAAAACTGCCCACAGTGTGAATTTTTGGATTCCTGAGCCAAATGATTATTTTTTTCTGGAATCAAACTGGGGAAAAGTATATTGGAGAATTTCTGAGTTATGAAAGGTTCACCAAGCAAGAGTAATGTCCCTAAGAATCTTCCAGAACTCTTGAAGCTTTAGACTTGGAGATTTGCACAGATTATTTTTGAGTGACATAGCCATATTCCAACACCATATAAATGTAGATTTGTCACACATGATTTGTTATTGGCACACATTTATTTATTTAGGTAATAAATTATTATGCACACAGGTTTTGTGTGTGAACTATTCTGGCCATAAATGGATAAATAATAGAATATTGAACTTTAGTTATACTGATCTAGAAAGGACCTATAAAGCAAAGATGGCATGTAAGAAACTGGAAAATGTAAGAATAGGAGTATACTGCAATGATACATAGGACCTAGTAGATATGGGTTGATGTTACCTGCCTGATGATAAAGGGGAGAGTATATGGTATAGTTTGTGAAACAAATATACTAGTTTATTAGATAAAGCAGAAAAACATTTGAAGAAATAAGAAATGTATACACATATGTGAAGGGCAGAGATTGTAAAATGCTGTTCCTTGGAAGATTGTTTGTGGAAGTTATGATAGAATATGAAAGTAAGGACCAGACATAGACTCTGCCTTCAGCTGCTGGTGGATTGGACTGGGGCTGCTGTGGCTGCTGCAGAAGAGGAAAACAAAGAAAGGAAAACAACAGCCCAGCAGCTGGTGGAGCAGTGGCCATGCCCCTCCTGCTCAGCTCCCTGAGTGAGAGCCACCCAGAATCTGTTACTGGAAAGCTAAAGACGGTGGATCTGTAAGCAGCAAAACAGGGAGAGTCTCTGGGGCAGACAGCTCAGATACCAGAAAAAGGCGTCCTGGAGAAGCCCAGATGGAGGGAGATGGTACCTCTTGACCCAGGAACAAACTGAAGGGAAGAGAATCTGTCAAACTCGTGGTTGAGGCACTCTCGCTCAGTGTTGGCAAGACCAACAGAGAGTGGAGCCGGCGTGGAGACCAGCACTAACCCACAGTGCATGCTAGGAATTTGACCCTCCCATGGGAAAGGGGTGACCAACTGGACACATTGGTATTGGGCCTGAACAAGGAATGGCAGTGACTTCAGTTGGTTGCTCCCTGCCCAGAGCAGATTGGTGGATCTACTTGGGCTGGGTTGTACCCCTCGCTGGGTCCCAATAGGAAGGGATGAAACTGTCCCCAAAGTTGTCCTGAACTGGTTCCATCCATGTGGCACACACTAATGTGGTGAAGGTCCCTGTTGGTTGACTGGCTTGGAGGGTAGGGCCTGCCAATACCTCTCCTGCTTGCACCTCAATGACAAACAGCAAACTGGAGAGGGCAAAAACCCCTATCCAGCATGTTTCAGAAGAACCATAACCAAAAAGGAAAGGGGCTAGGACCTCCACCATACACCTGTATGGAAGAAACCAGAAACATGACAAGAGAAAGAAATAAGAAAAAGCCTCCAGCCCACAACTCAGGGAAAATTAGTCGAGGAGAGGTAACTACAGAAGAGATTGAGGGCAGCAAACATGCAATATTGGACACAACATCAGCTGACATTAAAAAATATCTCCATGACGTTAGAGATGAACTCAAAACTGAAACATTAATACAAGTAAAGCAAGATATAAAAAGATTCAGAAAAGAAATGCTAAGCACCTCTTAAGAGGGCACTGATGGAAGAATGTAGGAACACAAAAAAAGGAGAGAAATCGTTGATGAAGAATATTAAAAAAAAACTTAGAATACATGAAACAGATTCAAAGAGATTACCAGGATATTAAAAAATCCATTGAAAGCTGGCAAAATTGCTGGAAAGAAACTAGAGATAGATTAACAAAACTTGATGATATGTTTTCAATATGTGATTATGAAAGGAAAAATCACTTAAAAATAAAAAGGAAACAGGCAGGAACAATATAAAGACTAGAAGATGACAAGAGGATATATAACTTAAGAATAAAAAATGTGACTGAGGAAGCAGAGATAAACACAAAGGAAATGCAAAAGCCATTCACAGAAATAATTAAGGAAAACTTCTCAAGTAGAGGAAAAGGAAATGATATTCAGATGTATGAGGTATACAGAACTCCAGACAGCTACAACCAAACAAGAGCTATACCCAAACATATAATAATCAAGATCCCAGAAATTCATCACAAGAACAGAATATTAAAATCACCTATAAAGGAAAACCAATCAAAATCATTACAGACTTCTCAACACAGACAATCTAATCAAGAAGAGCTTGGAATGAAGTACTCCAAGCTCTGAAAGAAAATAACCTCCAACCCAGGTTGATGTACTCTGCAAAACAATCTCTCAAAATTAATGGAGAAACAAGATGCTTCCATTACAAAGAGGAACTGGGGGAATTTGTGACCACCAATCCAACCCTACAAAAAAAGACTGAAGGACATTCGAGAGAGAGAAAGAGAGAGAGAGAGAGAGAGAGAGAGAGAGAAAAGGATGTCAGGAACAGTGGCAGAGAGGCCTCAATGAATGGGGCAGACAATGGAATGAAGGAGAAAGTAGACAACCAATGGTAGAAAAATAGCATAGCAGAAATGAGGCAGAGAAAGTTGGCTGTAATCTCTAACATAGATGGCCTTGATACACTCACAAAAAGAAACACAGGCAGAGTAGATCAGGAGATAGGGCCCATTGAGATGCTCTGTATTTGAAATATAACTAACCTGAAAGAGAGTTTATGGACCGAACGTCAAATATGAGAAAACAATGCTTAATGTGACAGGGAACCAGAGAGAAATAGGGGCAACTCGTCCAGCACCTACAGATAGGTTGGAAAGGCATGATACTTTTGTGCAGTGGAGAGCTATAATGAAGGAAAACCTTGAGGCTTTGGAGGTAAAGGAATACAACATAAGATCAAGTCTAGGGGGGAAAAGGTTCAGAAACACTTAGGTAAACAGCAAGTTGCCCCCCCAATCTAAAAACTAAAGGAGTTAGTAGGACTAAAAATGTGCAGTGCACCCTGTGAAAGTGAAAGGGGAGGAACTGTCAGAAAAAGCAAGGCAGAGGATATTGTTAATAGTGTATCAGGATTTAAAGTCCACATTATTATCACCTCTCTGCTTAGTTGGATTATATTATGATCCAGTTTGTCTACTTGTACTAGATTTGAGGGCACAGACAGCTATCCCAAAAATAGCAGGATATATTATGGTAACTATCCTTAATTTCCTATTAACTTAATCTGAAGCCCTGTATAATTTACACTGTCTTATTATGACTGATCTTATTTGAATCTGGTTTGTTAGATTTCTGTTTTGTATGCACTGATTTTATTCAAATCTGTTATGATTGATAATATCAAGTCTGAGAGAATAGGCAACTACTCTGAAAATGACAAGATTCACTTGGATACCCACTCTGGTTTGACTATTACCTGCTTTTGAAGTCTTATAATGTCTCCAACTTTTTTTTTTTACTAATATTGTTATGTAATGCTATGTTCAATTATACTATGCCTGATGATACACACAATTCTATTGAAGATAACAAGAGACATCACAGTAACCACTGTAGATCACCTTGTATTGTGGTTTTCTATGACTTTTTCATTTCATGTTTTTCTAGGAATTTGTTTTGATTTGTTTTGCTTTGTTTTGTTCTTCCGTCTAATACAGAAAGGATAGCTATACATGTAGAGACTCATGAATGCATAGAACTTCTAAACAAGTTATGAGAATTGATTATATAATGCATGATGAAAGGAACCACTACCTTGAAGAAATAGAGACACTAAGGTACCCAGGGTTGATTCAATAGAATCATGATGTGAAATCTAGCAATACTATTATTCTTTGTTCAGACTGATTTTAGTCTGTTTTGTTTTGTTTAATTTCAACATACATGAAGGTATGGACAGCTATTTTGAAGAGAATGAGAGACACTTTGACAGCCATTGTTGACTTCCATACTGTCTGGTCTTGAAGAACTAAAATGCCTTCATCAACCTGTTCTGATCAGTTTTATACTATGCTGTTTTGTACGAATTCACTGTAAGTGAAGATATGGACAACTATTTGGAAGAAAACAAGAGACAATATGATAGATAGTGAAGATCTCTGGTTGTCTTGCTTTGAAATTTTTGTCTCTCACATTGCTTTCTTATGCTGTTTTGCTCCATTTTGTTGTGTTTAACTTTACCCTCTTTAAAATAAAATTAAAAAAATAAGAATATGAAAATAAGGTAGGATACAGACAAGATAAATTTAGAAAGTAAAAGGAGGCACAAATCATTATAAGAAATACCATGTTGTGGAAATTGAGCTCTAGGTGATGATTCAGGATTAAATATGTACAATCTTACTCTTCATTGCTTGGAACTTTTAATCTGTGGTATAATCAAGCTAAATGACAATAATTGGTAGATTTTTGAAATTAAGGAGAATAAAAACACTTATCAGTAACATTGTGGAAAAATATGAGTATCTAAAAATCTATAAAATTTCAAGATAATTAGAAATCTGGTATTTAAAAATTTGAGGATTTAAAATCACTAATATATATATATATATATATATATATATATATATATATTTTTTTTTTTTTTTTCTGTAGTACCAAGAATCAAACTCATGACCTGGTGCTTGTCAGGCAGGCTCTTACGCCACTGAGCTAAATCCCCAGCCCCCACTAATATATATTCTGACATACTTCTATGATCATACTTGTATGTTAAACATATTCATGGACCTGAAATTGAAAGAGTTTTTAAAAATTCTCCAAATAATTCAATTTATAAGATTGTCCTTCAAAGCTTAGAGCTGTTCTCTTAGTGTTGAGACAAAAATTCTCTCTTTTTGTTCAACAAGTTCTACCTGAGTTAGATGCACGTATATGAGAGAAACTTTCCAATGTACACATCTAAATCATTAAATGACTTTTAAAATGGAGATTAAATTATCAGCACATGACTGCAATTCTTGAAAGCATGAATTTATTGAGTTTTTGGCATTTAAACTATGAAGAACGGATACATTGTGCTCCTATGTATATGTCAGTCTAGTTTAAAACCTAAAGACATACAATCCATTAAAAAGACAAAATTGTAGTTTTACTTTGAAGTTTCCATTTCATTTGGTTCCCACATTCCTTTATCCCAGAAGAAATTGCAAACTTGTTAATCCCAATATTAATAAGCAACTAATCTGAGTTATGACTTCAGTAAATTTTTAATGAACTTTCTTTAAATAAATAAAATCTGCACAAGTAACTTCCCATTTCTCTGTGATAGTTGGAATACACTGTGTCCCTAGAAGTTTCATGTGCTGGAGTTTGATACTCAGTTTAAATACTGAAGTGATAGAACCTGTAAGAGGTAGACCCTATCATAAGGTAATTAGGTATTTAGGGGGGACAACATTGGAAGTTAATGATGCTGGTTTCTTGGACTGATTAGCTCTCACAAGAGTGGTTTTTTATAAAGCAAGTCCATCCCATCTCTCGGCCCTTCTGCATGTGACCAGTTTCTTTTCTGTTCTTGTCTCATTTTATGAATAAGCCAGGGTCGCCTAGCTACAGGTAGGGAGTAGAGACTCTCTGATCTTGGATTTCAGTCCCCAAAAGTTGTGAGTTAGGAAGAAAATCTTTTTCTTTATGTTTTCAGGTATTTTGAATTATTGAGTACTTTTTTATAGCAACAGAAAAAAGACTAATGTGCTTCCTAAAATTGACTTTTAGAAGAGTAAATATCAAAATGTCTATTTTTTAAAAATTGCTTTGTGGAGCTGGTGTTGAGCCCAGGCCCTCACACTAAAGCACTCTACCATGAGCTGCTTTTAATCCTTCTATTTCTTATGAATTCTTCACATAGAGTATAATTTCCAGAGAAAGAACACAATGGAAGTCATGTAAGCCTGGCATGAATTTTTTTTTTCTTGTGCATCTTAGATGCCCCACTATTTTAGAGTGTAAATTCACAGTTTCTCTTCTCTAAGGTAGTTAAGACATACTCTATTTGACATGCAAGTTTATCAGGCAATCACAAACCTATTAAAAATAGGAAATGAGAAATGCAATAGTAATGCATATAGAGTTTGTTCAAGAGTTACCTGTTGAATAACCTCATATTGGAAAATATTAGAGAGCTGCCAGAGTTTCTTTTTTTTTTTCCCCTGTAAACTAAAACCTCACTATAGTTTGATTTTTGGAAATAAAAGGAAAATGACTTGCAAATGTCGGTCCTTTTTCAAATTTTAATGATTACTATTCTATGTTTCGTTCCTTTACGATTACACTTGATAAATAATTTCTTGAGATTCATTTATGCATATTAATAAAACATACTCCTTTTCATATCATGTACAGTAGAAATTTTTCACTTTTAATATATAGATAATACACTATGTCTGTTCAACGTTATCATAGCATGTTCACTTTTTATGTTTCTTAATTTGAAACTTTTTATTTTTAGAGCAGATATTTTTTAGTTGATCATGTGAAGTATATAGTATGCTTGTGTCTAATAATTCAAATTTAGAGAAGAATCAGATTCATCTCATCAGTGGAAAGCTCATTAGAAATAAAGATGAGGGAAATTGTGCTTTTAAATTACAGGAAACTAAAAAAAGGTATGTGATAAATTAAGTGATTAAAAATTTTTATTTCCCTAAGTTACCATTTACTAGGTCAGAAACCAATTGTATCACTATCTTTTTAATAAGTTTTTATTCTAGTCCCTTAGTGAAATAGATCTATTCTTTAAAATAATTACCTACTCAACAATTCAGCTAGATAAAATACAAAGGCAAAAACCTCATCAGTATAACAAATTTTTAGCAATGAAATCATATACACACTTCTAGCAACTTCTCTATTCCAACATCTAATTATGTTACATACCCATTGCTTATTTCACCAAAGTGAATGTCAAGCTAATTAGGACTTTTATTATCCTCTTCATCCACACTGAAAATAGACTGTGATCAGACTTTTAAGTCAATTGGAAAGCATGCTCCGTGCATTCTAAGATTGTGTTGCTTGAATTTGTTGCCGTATTTTTTAAACAATTGTCCATAGTATCCTAAAACTTACTTTACTGCTTTACCTGACTTCTTTAACACTTTTGATGGTGCAGAGAGTAAAGATTAAATGGAACCAATAAACTCTGTATGTTCCTGTTGAGAGCTCTTTGTTTAAAAATAATAATGTCAATACCACAATTAACCTTACAGATCATGAATAAAAATTTCATCATGCCCTTTATCTCCTTAGGCATCATTGTAAGACTTCAAGATGGGCTTCAAAGCACTTACTTCTCAAGTGTGAGGAAGTGGATTTGATACCCAGCACCACACACACACACACACACACACACACACACGTGCGCTTCTTAATCAGGCTCATTTGTCATTTAGCCTAACTCCTGAAAAGATTCTGTTGCATTCTCTAAAGATCATTAACTGTGAGCCATTATCTGTTAAAGATTGTCTAACCCCAGGTTCTCTCCTCACTACTTTTACCCTTTTGATCCAAATGATACCTTGCCTTTTTTTTTTTAAGTCTGAAGTCCTTAAAACATTCAAACTGAAAATGGGCAACTTTTTTCCACATTTCTTAAGACTGCTATTATTTCATCTGCCTAAATTCCTTTTTCCCATCACTGGTTTAAAATGCTTCTTAATTTTCTTCCCTGCCCACCTGCTTTTCACTATATGTCTACATTCTGGCATCACTTGTCCTTTATTTCTTTAATATTTTTACTCTTTATTCATTGAAATTCATTCCAACACAGATTTAATCATATTTCTAAGTGATACTAGAATACATACTATACTAATAATATTTCTACTTCTAAGCTAGGGAAAATTTCAATGCTGGTACCGAAAATATGATTGTCCTAGAGTCATATAGGAAGATGATTCCTGGCCCTTTTGTGGAAATTGGCCACAAACCTTGCTCTGCTGTATAAGTTATGAGTAGAGATGCTTTAATGATGCCTTGAAATTGAAACATTCATTGAAATGTCAAATTTAGCTTTACTGAGTCTGAATACAACCAGCAATCCTCTACCTCACCAACCTTGATGGATATGCAATGTGAGCAAGAAATTATCATTTGCTGATTTAATCTGATTAGTATTATTTACTTTATATTCTGACCCTAACCCTATCCATTCCCTAACCCTTGTGCTGGGCATCAAACACAGCACCCTGTGTACTAATCAAGTGTTTTGCCACTGAGCTACACTCTACACCTAACCTACCACCCCATTACTGCCTAGGGTGTGCTCCTCACGCCATAATAATAAACTGCCAATTTTGTGAAACCCTATTCTACATTTTAGCTGCAAACATGCTGCTGAATGTAACCGAAAAAGCAAAGCATTTTACTGAGTAATCAAATTCTGAATTCAGAACTGTCAGCAGCATGTGATCCTTTAGTGCTGTCCTGTAATTCTGCCATATTTTTCTTGTCCATTTAAACACCCACTCCCAAGCAAAGTCTGCTTTATTTTGGGATATGTTCTGTATTTCATAAGAAGTAATAAATGCTTAATGTTTTAATTCATTTAAGCTAGACATTAATCACAGTCAGTGAATAATTCTTGTAATGATTCAGTAAATATATTTGGAATTGAAAACTGTAAATGCTTAAAATACTCCTCAGTCCTTTACTAACTGTCATAACTTTTGCATTATACTTTTTTCAAATATAAAATAGCTATTGTTTATTAAATGCCTTCTGAGTGCAGTGCAATGATCCATTTTATTAAATAATAACTCATTTAATCTTCAAACAGTATTATTTTATATTATTTCATTTTAAGGCAGAAAAGTGAAGACAATGGTGTGTTATATATTATGCATCAAATCACACAGTCAGAATGAGATGTGGCACTTTGGTGTGAGTTGAATCTGAATTTCAGCAATCAAACCACATTATTAGCCATATCTTGTCTCCTACGAAATACTAGAAAAGATATGAAGAGAGTTTTTAAGAACTAAGAGGAAAAAGAAATGTAATATCCCTTCTTGATGTCTCAAAATTAAGAAGTGTTATATTGATTTCACTTGGAAAATATAATTCTCAGACCTGAATTAATTTGCTAATGTTGGTCCAAGCACTTGAACTACATAAAAAAATGCTGACAGGGCATTCATGTACCTATGTTTATAGTCAATGAGTTCTTATGGCTAGTTTAATAAAATCTGAATAATGATATTGTTAGTTTGGTATTTAGCTATTTCATGCTTTGCCACAAATTTACCACTTCCTATTGGACTTTATCTTTTTATTATAAAATACAGGATAGCAGTTCTAAAGAATGCCATCTAATTATAGTGTGAATTCTGTGAAATTATGTGTAAAACAGATGCCTCTTTCTGGGCTTTAGCTAAATTTGATACAAACTAGATGAGCTGGCTCATGTGACTATTGTTTTCTCTATATCACCAAATGCATTCCTGTTTAAGCACAGACTTCTTAATTATTATCACATACACAACATTGTTTTAAGCTTGTATTCATCCATTGCTTTAGACCTACAGTTGCAGATCTCTGTTGGCTATAGAAAAGAAGTACTCATAACCCATCTGACAGAATGGTGGTAGGAATAGAATACCATGCAATGAAGATTAGAGAAAGACAATAGGCTGCTTTAGAGAAAAATGTCTATTAATGACAAAAGAACAGGTGTCATAGTCTAGACTCAGCATGGTCTTACCTGATAGAGTGAAGATATTTGGCAATAGTGTAAGATTTTCTGTTTATCTATGAACATTCTCATCTAATCTCAGGAATTCCAGAAGGAAGACTGGATTGAAGTCTATCAGAACTGTCTCACTGTGTGACATGAACTGTATCACTCGGTGGACACAGAATTTTGCTTTATAATCTCTTTTCCCATGAGAGTCAGGCATGATAAAAGAAACCTACTTTTCAGTGTGCCAGAAAGAGGAGCAGGCAAAGATGATGACTAACCCAGAGTGGTGACAGCCAAGGGATTAATTTTCCCAAGATTGTCAGAGATCAAGGATGGAACAGTGACTTAAAGAGCCTACTCAAGAAAAGCCCTCTTCACAGAGCACACTACTGCTGGTGGACTGATACAGAATAGAAGCAACCAGACAAAAGTTAACAGCATGGTACAAAGGCAGTTAGGTGAGTGCTTTGCTGGCCTCAAAGGAGTAGAATTATGTGAAATGCTTTATCTGGGATTTCCTAGAGTTTTTGTAGGATAACGGGCTTTGGTTTTTATTTTAGTAGTGTCCAGTGATCTGAAAAAATTGGGGAAAATGGCTAAATTATCTTACTTTTGATCTTTAACCTAATAGAGCACAAGGAACAGTTGACAACATCAAGTAAGATCAATGATCAAAGAATACTAGTTATACTCCTGATAGTTCTCCAACTCGTTCTGTGTAAGACAACCGTTACTGTATTGTATGATGCCATATATTTGGTTAAGAGTAAAACAATGAGTTCTGGCTATTTAATGTCAGCTTTACCTTTATTTTCTCCATTAAAAAAAAAAAAGCAGAGTTCTGTGCATCCAAATTATTTAAATTTTCACAGTAGTTTTTAAAGTTCTGCTTGTTTAGTTTATTACTTCTTGTAATTTTTATTTTTAGTAGCACACATTTGCAGTACATAAGGACTGCACTGGAGTGTGCACAAAACACACCTTTAACTCTTTTCTGTCCCCTTTGCGCTTCTCCTTCCCCTCTCCTTCCATCGCTTGGTCAGTTTTCCATTTGCAAAAGTCTGCTTGTTTATCGACAGTATAAATGCAAAAGCTGTCTGCTTTTCACCTTCTTTTACAAGAAAACTTTTCCTAGAAAGTGTGGATAAAAATTGTTATATTTTTCTATTACTGATTGTTTGTGTAAAATTCTTTATATTGTTAAAATACAGGCTTTATTGAAGTACTGTGAGGTAGAAAGAGACCAAAGAGATTGATGGACTGTCTCAGTGTTCCCCAGCAGAAATTTTATACTCTCTTATGTACAGTACTTTCTTATCTCAGTGGACTACGCCTCCGGTTTTACCAATTACCTTAGGGGCACTTCTCTACAAATGCTTGCAGTTCTATGGACTCTTCTGGCAGACCTCCCTGTTACCTTTGGCTCTTTATCTCTGGGTTCTATCAGAAGCTTTCAAGAGAGCTATTCTGTAGCCAGCTCCGGGAACCTTAACACCAGACTGTTTCAGATTTTTTTTTCCTGTGAAATAACTGTGAGTCTCAAGATACCTACTTTCAAAGCAGATAGCATTTTATAAAAAATGAAAAGCTTTCTGTAATTCACTCATGACAAAACATTTCTATAAATTTTATTTGTATTGTTTTGTAAAGCAATTGTATTCATTTGTAAAGTTTCTATGGCGATATATTCATATGTGTGTGATACTATTATTACTGACTACATTTTGTAACCATAAATTCTTGACTATTACTATAAACTTCTTCACTATTGCCAAATTTAAAAAATGTATTTATGATTTTAAAAATGTTCTTAAACACTTTAGCAATCAAAAATTTCCAAAATAGAATGAATTCATGAACTTAGATCTAAAAAAAATTATATGTCAGGTTTTTTTGGTACCAAATTTAGCATTTAACATTTTAACATTTTTTAACCTATTAGAAATATTGTACAGGCATTTAGTTTTATATTCATCATTATTCTCATAATTGTTAGATATTTACCTGCAGCAAATATTAATGTCTTTTAACAAACTGACTTAACATTTAAAAATATGTGATAAACTTCACCTTTTATTTTATTTTTATCTTAATTTTTTATTTTACTGATTTTAAAATATTATGAAAACCAAAGATGCTATAGAACCATCAAATTATTTACACACAAAAAATTAAGAAGAATAAGGGTAAAACTTTAAGAAATCTAACAAAGCTTCAACTCTTGACATCCTTTAAAATTTATAATATTAATAATTATTATTATTCAGGGGCTCAAATTAAGAATGACTTCATATATTACTGTTAGTTCAGTCGATGGTGGTTGAACATCTTCCATATGCCTGACATTTTCACAGTGACTGGAAAACAGTGGAGTAAGCAAAACTGACACACATAGACTATATATATGTCTTTGCTATTGAAGATTTTATATTTTGGAAAGTAGAGAAACACTAAAAATTTAAAATCCAATAGTAAAGTTAAAAGACTCTCAATAATTAATTGAAATACTCACAGTAAAGCTGCACATGTTAAGACAATGTGGTACTGACACAAAAATTGAAATTTAGATCAATAGAAAATAGACCATGTATATATAGTCAATTGATTTTCAACCAAAGTAGTATGTCAGTTAAAATAGAGACATCTGTTTTTTAACAGATGGTACTAGAATGATTTGACATTTCTGTACTCTCTGGAAAAAAAAGAGCGACAGAAGGAGAGAGACAGACAGACAGAAAGGGAGAGAAACCATTTATATACGACACCTTGAAATTGATCATAGGCTTAAAATAAAAGTTAATATTTTTAGAAGGGAACAGGATGAAATCTTTGTGAAATTCAAGTGTTCACAATTCACACTGAGGCGTATTCACATCTCCTTGCAATTGCCAGTAGGGTTATGTTGTTGAAAATATTTTCATAAACTTGCTTGCCATTCACATATTTTCTGTCATTAATTTTTCTTAAACATCTTGGTCCATTTTTAACAGGATCATTTCACATCTTATTATTGAGTTCAGGGAGTAGTTTACATATTGTAGATATAGATCTGTGATATTGATATTTTCTTCAAGTCAGTGGGTTGTCATTTCTTAAGGTTCAGAGGGAGAAATTACTATTTATACATTTTCAAAATTGTTTTGCTTATTCTTATATTTCTTTTTGAGATAAAATTTCAAATTAGTACATGGATTTGCATAAACAATGAAAAAATAAAACTAAACAAAAATTAAATAATTTTGCTTTTATTTATTTTATAATTTTTATTTTATTTGCCTATAATCTATAAGAAATTTGTGAAAAAATGCCATAATAATACTATTGAATATTTCAGGTACTTTTCTTTCTTTCATTTATATTTTGTGTGTATAATTTTGAATAGATGAAGTAAAAATGAACATTACTGCTTTTTTACTCATCTTTACAGAAGATAATTTAGCTTTATGCAAATGAAAATTATTCTTACATGTTTTTCTTAGATGTCCTTTGAATTCTGAATTCATAAAATGAATTGTGTTACATATGTATTTTTTGAAAACATTTCTGTAAATGTTTTTGGAATGTGGTTGTATATTGAGATTGAAGTTTCTTTTTTGAAAATATTTTGATAATTAATTCATTTTTTTCTAGTAGATTTAGTAATGCATAGTATATCCATTTATTAGTGCATGATTTTTGGTAGGTGTGTCTTCTGATGAACTTGAAATTTCAAATATGTTATCTAAGATAAAGGCATTGGTCTTTTTATCTAATAGTCTATTTTCACCCTTTAATATCTTGTGATGTTTAATGATAACTGCTCTTTTATTCCTGATACTAGTATTTTATGTTCTATCTTCTTTTGTTCTTTGTGCCTGAAGACTATAGTTTTACTGATTCTTTCAAATAACATTTTGGGTTCATTTTCTCTATTATTTTTCATTTGTGAAATTAATTTGTTTCTTTTCTCTTCTTTACTTTTCATTTCTTTCCATCTGAATTTAAATATCTACTTTATTAAGGTATATATAAATCTTTTAACACAATTTTACTTTTCTACTATAATCATTTAATACAATCAACTTTTTCTCTAGCTGTATATTTGATATATTTTCATTGCTATTTGAAAGATTTTTTAATATCCCCAGTGTGATTCTTTCTGAGAAAAATCTCACTAAACACGAATTGTTCATTTAAAAATTCTGACAAGATATTTCTGAAGCAAATAAAGGTATGAGTAAATCCATTCTTGAAGCTAATATATTTTTAATATATTTTTGAATTTTAATTTGAGAAAAAAATGGACTCTTAAGCATTTTTTGCACTTATAATTGATTTACATTTACTTACAGAAAATTCTACATTGTTTAGAATATAAATGGACTACTGTGGAATTATTGACATAGACGTGCTTAATCCAACTAACCACTGATTTAGGAGAATGCTATAACATCACCTTGTATTAATATATAGGGAAAATATGAGAAGGACTGAAAAATAATAAACATGAAAAGAGAATCTCAATTTTTTGAGAGAAGAAATACATATTGGTTATTTTTCTATCCCAAGAATCTCAACAAGGAAATACGTAAGATAAGTGAGATTTAAAAATATTATACTGACTTTCATGTCTCTTAGGACTTCTAGGCTAAAATATTCTTCATCATCTATCAAAATATAATTTAAATTTTTCATTTTATATTCTACATACATAAGAATAATATGACTATATAGAAGTGTAAAACACATGAATATAAAACATTTAATTATTAGCCTGTCATTTGTACTGTTAATAAAATTATTCATGACTTCTTTAGTTAATTGAATGTTGGAAATTTGTCACTATCTTCTCCTATTACATAGTTAGAGTAGTCAAATAGAATGCTTGATAGAAAATCTCATGCTCTTTTAGAGAAAATTATGGTACAAAATCCCTAAATCAAGATTTTACATGCAACTTTATAAGCCAAGAATATGTGTGTATTGGGGTAGTTTCAACGTTTGCCACATCTGTAGAGTACATCCACGTACACACATGTGACCAAGGATAAGTTCTTATATAAAGAAGAGTGGCAAGATTGAACTATGATTTGTTAAAATATTTCTGAATATATTTATGGATATTTAAATAATCATCCAATCAAATCACACCTAAGAGTGACAGAATGCCTGCCCGACTTTTCCTTTGTCACCTCTCTAATACTCATCAAGATGAAGAGAGAGGTGTCCTTGTCACTTACTGGGCTACTGTAGTGCTATATCTCTTAAAGTATTTTGAATTTTTCTTTGAAAAGCATCACTTTGAGCTGATTATTTTAAATTGCCCCTTAAAAACTAATTGAGAAAAGTATGAATTGCAAAATAGTATTCCATTATTCACTTTGAAGATGCTGGGTTTTTTTTTGTGCAAATTTAAACTCATGGAGCAGTTACACAATATGAATACCTTCATTTCAAGAAAACAAAATAGAAACCTGATAATGCTTTACCAAGCATGTTATTCTATATTTAGCTGATGCTCTGTTCATTTTTAAATTGTGTTTGACAATATCTGTTATGCTGTAAACTAAGAATGAGTGATGTCAGTGGTTCATTTTAATTGGTCAGTAGAGTAACACCCTATGCCTGTATTTGTGTTTGAGTGTGTTTGCGCATGGGCACGCCAGGGAGATAAAGAGGCCTAGCTCAAGATTTAACTTATAACAGATACATGTTTTAAATTTAGTTTTTACAGATTTTCAAATTCTACGCAATATCCAAATCTAAAACAGCTCCAGCTAATCCATATTCCTCAATGTGAGCTTGTGGAGACAGATTAGCAGGAGTGCAGGCAGGGAATTCAGGGCAAGACTGGCTGGCTAAGGCAAGGGACCCTGGAAGAAGCAGAGGATCACTATGGGTGTAGGAAACCTCAAAGACCCTGCCTGAGGGAAGGATTTGATAGTACGGAACAGATCAGATCGTTGCATATTCATCCTCTTTCCTCACCTCTCCCTTTTCCCTTTCCCTCCACCTCTCCCTCTCCCTGTGTGTTTGTGTGTACAAATATGGAAATGTTTTTGCTATTTAAATAAAACCTTTTAAGAATAAGCAGTATTATGCAGGTAAGTATATTACAATGTCTTGTTTTGTCAAAATTTGCCTTACCTTTGAATTTGGAATGGATAAAGGAAACATAAAAATGTTAGCAGGCATTTATTTCTTTAGTGAAATAATTTACATGAGGTATTCATTATTTAGGAAGAATTATCAAGGTACTCTTTTTAACTGTCTATGCATGTTGTACGTTCAGATGTGTCTTCCACATTGTTTTTGCTGTAGGTATTTTCTTTTTTATATGACATAGCCCTATATTTCAGCAGTATTTGTATATTTACCTGACAAGGAAGCATGTGTCATAGAAAATTATGTGTTTATTTAAAATGATCATCATCAACAGCAGCAAAATCTTTTCAGAAAGATGTGCTTTCCACGGGGCATTAACCTTGTGTAAGGTGTGATGTTGCATGGTAAATTTTGTACCTTTGCTGAACTGAACTAATACTGAAATACCATTTTTGTGATTCTCAGGTTTTCAGATTTATGCAGGCACCATAATGCATGAGAATATCTGCAGATAATATGTGAACTGAAATTGGCGAACGGTGATGGCTCCTGATTCGCTAACTAAATAAATCTTGTCACAAATTGCATGTAATCATAAAAAATATTAACATGAGGAGACTTGAAATAAATCAATATTTCTACTAAGATGGAAAAAGACCACATGTTGAAACTAAATAAAATAAATACTGAAAACTACTTTACCTTTAACAACAGGTTTGTGAAATAATGGACCCAAGTTTACATGTTTATTGTGAAAATGGCTCAAATCGTAGAGTGAAGCTGGAAAATTGTCCATCCTATGCGCCCCTGTAGCTCTTTGTGTCCTTGTTACCATAGAGCAGCAAGTCTTTAAACATGGCAATCCTTTGTCAACTAAGAAAGAAAAGCATAGATAACACATATTGTTTACTTTTACTTTAGGCTTTCTTCTTTCTTTGTTCTTTGTCTTAGTATTGAAGTTTATTTTACACAGTAAACTACTGGTACTTGTACAAAAAAACTGTGTTTATAACAGAATAGCTATCACGGTGCTGGAAGTACAGATTATAGTTTAAGAAAAATTATCTTAGTATATAAACCAACTGTGGCAATACCTAACTTTTTGGCTAGATTCACTCTACTCTCTTTTCTAATTAGTAGAGAAAGGTACAAAAGAGTGAAAATGTAGAAAACTTGCTGATTGCATCTGAGATTCACAGACACATATGTGCTAAAGAGAAAGGAGAAATAGAGAAGGACTGTTTTTAGCTTTATAATTAAACTCTAACAAAAACAGCTTAAGAGCCTAACTTCTATATAGCTAGCTAGCAAGCTAGGAAGATACAAAGGTAGATCGATAGCTAGACAGCTAGATAGCTAGATAGCTAGATAGATATAGCTAGCTAGATCGATATATAGATGATCGATAGATAGCTGATAGGTAGATGACATCTAAGTAGATTATAGAAACATTACTAGAGTAATTGGTAGCCTATTTTATTCTTAATACTAAGGTAAATGTTGGATTACATAGCTGACACTGTTCATGTCTTTAGATGAATATAATATAGTTATGAAGGTAAATTGTATTTAGGGGATTAATTTATAGGGTCATTTTGCTAAAGGCCTGAAATCATGAACTTGGTTCCGAAGGTAAACAACAGACACCAATTTTATAAGTAAGCTTTTGATACTTATATTATTTTAGAGAAAGCAATCTATTACATTTCATTTGCAGTAGTAAAGATCATTTTGCTATTATTTTACCGAGAAGTTATAATACAAGTGACACTCATCTTTGAAGACCAGAAGTGCCCATTTTCTAAAATCTGCTATTTCTCTTTCATTTTTGTGAGCTCATCTATTTCTCTGAAATATGCTGAATTTTTTTTAAAGATTTCTTTGCACTGTTGTTAGTGGCAAAATGCTGTCAATTAATGGCTCTTCTAAACATGGTTTCCCTGGGTGATCAAAAGAATTTATCTGGCATCTCCTTCTGGCTAAGTGCCGTGGATTCTCAAGCATGGCCCTGGCTTTTCTTGTAAAACAGTACACACCAATCTTCCATTAAATATCAAAAAGTTTTTTTGTGTTTAGTACTGAATTCATTTATTCTTAGACAGCGGAAATTCTTTGCCATTGTTTACCTAGGTTATACTTTTTAATGTCCTCTCAGTTTTACTTCTGAGAAATTCTTCTTTAATTTGAATATATTCTTTTCAGTCCCGGGGGGCTCTTTTGCTCTCTCTTTGAGAGTTATCAAACTAGTCTTTGGAGGATACAAAAGGCTGATTTTAATAGGTCTTTTGCTATTCTGTGTGTTCTAAAGGCGATCATATTTTTGAAATAGGATTAATAGGCTACCTTTACAGAAACTTCTCATGAAGGTCATGATACCAGCACTGCAAGCTAAAGTCCATTTATCTCGGTGGTATCGCCCTTTTGCATGATTGAATAGTTCCTACTGCATCAGTTCCTTCTGAGATATCTTAGCTTTTGGCTACTGTTCCACCTATGTTCTATCTGACACCCTCTTGGATTAGTTACTGGTTACTGAACAGCAGATTACTTTAACATGGAGCAGCTTACAACGACAGATGCGCATTGCCTCTCACAGCTTCTATGACTGTGGGATATGCCAGTCACTTAGCAAGGTGCCTCTAGTTGAGGTTTCTAATGCAGGTGTAGTCACACTGTTGGTGGCCCTCCAGCCCTTGCCTTAGGTAGTGTAGGTGGATGCAATTCCAAGCTCACTCACATGGCTGTTGGCATCCTCAGTGCATGTCTCCAAGCTTGTTGCGTGCGCCTCTTCACAGGCCTTAATTGCTATGTGAAAAATGGTTTTCATGGCGTCAGTGATCCAAGAGGGAATGAGACAGCATCACTGGACAGACAGTCTTTTCATAGTCTAACTTGTGAGATCGTATCCCATATATTCAGCAGTGAGTCAAAATTTCAACCTTCTCATCTATGGAGAAGATTACATAGAAGCTACCTGTATGCTTAACAAAACATTTCCTTTCTACTTAAAATAGCCATATTTGTTCTGTGGCCATGGTACCCTTCCTCTGCAATTGATCATCTATGCAAGTGTTACAATTTCTCCTCTTTTTATGTCCCTGGAAACAGGATGAAACACCCAAGTCCCTAAGATACAAATTTGAGATTAACATTTCCCTATCACCTACATTAACTATATTTTACCACTATATTTCACTGCATGTTCTTCATCCAGTTTCCAAAATTTGTCACAGTTTTTCCCTTAATATTCTGATTCTAAAATTTCTGGTTCTGGAATCAATTTCCTGAATTGTTTACCAAGCTAATTTTATATATTTCTGTTTTCTCTTCTAGGGCTGTAGATTATAATCCTAAATTTGCATTGATTTGGTGATCTTTATATCTTGCATATACCTGCTTTATTATGATTACTATTAACTGTTAAATGTTTATAAATAATTTCTATATCAACACTGTCATTAATTCAATAGAGATAATTATATTAGATAATTACTAAATTTAACAGGAATTAGAATCTGTGTGGAGAATAATTGTTCAAAACATCTTGGTCTTAAATTTAGGATACGCACTGAATTAGAAATTTTGTAAGTCAAGTGTCCATAGGACAAGAATAGATAGTCAAAATCAATAGAGAACATTTTATCATAGTGGTAAACTTTTCTGTATTACATATGCAACTTGTTACAAGAGATGTTTATACAAATGATCATGATTAAATTTAAAGCTAAGGAAGACCAAGATGAGCAAAGCACATGTGTCACAAGGAAGATTCACAATATTTGACAATCAGAATTGTACTGGATTTCAATGTGCAAAGTTATTTTCAAAATCTAAATTTTAGAAATCATGATATCTACATATCACTAATCCAAAGTATTAAAGAAAAGTTAGGGATACTATGAGAGTGTGCTATCATCACTATACAATATGACATCTATAAAATAAAGTAATTTCAAGTAATTTCATGTAGTACAGTACCCATGAAGCTTGATTTTTAATTCTTTTTTTACACAAGGTACTTAAATTAGGTAGATTGCACATAGTTGTTCTTTCCCATCAACTTACCATGTTCTTAGTCTCAGATAAAACATAAGACTTTACAAAATCAAACTTTAATTGGATAATTCTTTAGGAACTACTCTACTGTAGTTTTCTAAAAGTTGATTTTTATACTTTGTGATCATTTATCTAAATGTTTTCTTCATAGAAAGAATAGACTATTATGTTGATATCTGAAAATCAAATTTATCCAGTCGTAATAATAAATGAATTCAGTTATATACATATATATACTCATTCCTTTGAAAAATTTATCTATAAATTGAAATTATCTGTTTACCAAACTCATTTTAAATTGTAAAATAAGAAATGATCTCTTTAAAAAATAGCAAAAAGTGATCTTTGGTAATTTCAATACATTGTCTATGCACTTTTTATGGTAACAATATTCAATCATAAAATGCATTTCTTTTTAAATATTTTATTTACAATTTTTATTCTAATATAATATTTGCTTTATTAGATGTGAAAAAATTTTGTCCACAAAAGATAATAGCTTGCTTCATTGGAGAATGTGCATATTTAAAAAAATAATCACTTTTATGTCTAGTCTATAATTAATCAAATTTCAAATTTTAGCCTTATTGAAGATTTCATTTCATGCTTATACATATTTGTACTTTTTTTGAATATACACCCTTGTTTTTTGACAATATAATGCCATTTATTTATAGAACAAATTTGTGCTTTTCAACTCTTACTTTTTGAAACCATTTAAAACACTGATTTTTTTTTTGTAGAGTGAAAAATAAAAATGGACATCACTTTTGTTCTTAGAATTTCCCATTTTATCTTTGGAAACTGATAATGTTATTCAACTGTGCTTTCAGATTTTTATATTATTTGGCATTTTCTTTTCAGAGTTATAAAAATCTGCTCTTTGCATAATGAGACTTCCTTTAATACTCATTTTAAAAACCCACAGAGTTCATGTTCTTTAAATAGGTAAGGAGCTCAAAGTAATTTATGGCTTCAGCAATACCCAGTTCACTTACATTTATGTGTGTGTTAACTGATTTCCAAATAGTCATGCTAACTGTCTGCTATTATTAAGCCATCTTTAATATCTTCCTTATTTATATTTGCTTCAATGGTCTAGTTCTTAGTAATTACTCCGCAGAAGTGTAAATTGAATTGTCTTTAGCACTTTTAAATTCTGATACTTGTATTTAAAGTTTATAAAAATCTCTTAGAAAATGTTCTCTGTTTAAAGTAACATTTTATGAACAATTATATATATATGTAAATTTTACCCTTTATGCATGTGAAGTTCTTTCATCCACTTAGCAAAGATAAAGGAACTGAAGTCAGTAAAATTGCTTAAAGAAAATGTTATAATACGTCTTTTCTGAAAATTTCTCTCACAAATAGATCAGAGTAGGTTTTTAGCAAATTTCTTATGTTTAAATCTTTAAATACAGTATCTGAGGCAATTTTCATTTGTTCCCTAACAACCCTCTCTGTTTTTTATTAGTCTTAGTTCCAAAATATGAACATTAAAGCTATTCAGAATGCCGTATTCTCTTACATCTCCATATGTCTTGGTATGCTGATCTCTAGGCCTTGATTGTCCTTTTCTCATCGTCTTCCCTGTTTTACAACTTAGTTGTTTATACTTATGAGATGTCTCCTTGAATTGACCTTTTGTTTTACTGTTTTTAAAACTAGTATTCAAAGATAAAGAAAATGTGTTAAATAGTAATTCAAGGAGAGAACCATAAAATCATTGTAAACATTCAAAGTTTAAAACATTTCTGAAGATATTTTTGAAAGATCAGCATGATAGCTGTTACATTATGACCGTCAGTTATGTAGTCCATCTTTTTCCATCCATACCGACTACAAACAAAGATGAATACAGAATTGTGAACCCTGGGGTGTTTTGAGGCTTTCCCTTTTCTATGTCCCAATCCAAGCAGGGTGGGAAATCTTGTCGGCCAGTCATTTTTTGATATCTTCCCACTTAGGAGAAAGTTTGCTAAATTGTGGAAATAACCGTATTAACAGACTTGGGTAACAGCAGTGAGAACGTTCATCAGGAAGCTCTAATGGGTCACCTGCATTTTGGAGATTAGTATGATCACAGGGACAGCCTGGCCTCTTCTTTATTGTTGGAGGAAAGTAAGGGTGAAATGCAGGCTAGAGCAGCACACATGCGCAGGATGAGAAGAGACGATACGTTCTGAGTTATCACTACATTTCAAAATAAATAATAGGAAACGTGAGAGTTCCTATAACATTCTTCTTCAAGAAAATACTTGAAAATTTTTATGGATATTTTATGGTTTATAAACAGATTATGGAAGATATATGTACAAAATTATTTCAAAATATATTTTAGGAATGTATTCTTCATTTATCTCTCTTGCTGAACATGTATTCAAATAATATTGTCATTGAGTACATTCAAAATACATTCCTGTATTTTAAAATGTGTCTCTTAAATGAATTTACTGAAATTATATTAAGTCATCTATTCAGTTTGATATTTAGGGTGAATATATTTTTTCCATATGCATATTCCTTTTTCTGGATGCAGGAACAGAACATTAGAACAGGGATAGATTATAATGCTTCAAGTGCTGTTATACAAGGAAAAGAAAGTTGGATACTTGGTGAGGCTGTCCGAGAGCAAAGTCATAGCCACCACACTCGCCTCCTCCAATCTAAGGGTCTATAATCCCAAACATAGAATTGATGACTCTCTTTGTCTCACTACTCCACAACCTTAAGTGCAATCCTGCAGAGCACTAAGAGGAGGATAGACAGTGACTGTTGAGTACTGGTGTATTTTTATCTACACAGAGCCAGACCATAGACTATGCTAGTAGCAGCAAGCCCTGGCATCCACCTCATGCATCATTAATGAATCTGTCTCTCATTGGGAAGAGAAAATAAAAAACTATTCATATGCACGTAATAAAAGGAGATTAGTTGAAACATTAAATATGTACAGGTTACTTACTTGAGGTTATGCAATAAATGTTCAGTTTTGCCATCATTTCTTTGGAAGATGGGCTGTAAGTGCAACTTATTGTCATGTAGTTCAGAGAATATGAGCTTTAAGTAGTGACAGAACTCAACACTCATCTATTTCCCGGCTTTGGATCTTAGCCATAGTATTCTGTTTCTTGGTTTTATTTGTAGAAGAAAATTATACTGTTAACACCATCCCAGTAGGGCACATTGGTGTATGATTGGTCCTCCACCTATCTTTTCTCATTAATTAGTATAAACTTTTATAACATACATCCTTTGAGAAAATTAGGTATTTTTTTTTCTCTTTAGCAATGTCCTTTACTCTTTCAGAATCTCAACCACTGTCATGATACTGAACTGTGTGAATTAGTTATCATAGCATTTTTCTACTACTCTACTATCACTTTTACTACTTTGAAGTATCTTTTCTGTGTGTGTGTGTGTGTGTGTACTGTCTTACTTCATTATGGAATTTCCATGCCATAGCTACTTTCCTAGTAGTTAAATCTGCAAGCAGTATTTTCTGCTTGATAGGCATTTGTCATTCAGCAACAAAAATAACAAAAAAGCTTCTGTTTAAAAGCTAAGTAACATGAATAACACAGGCAAATAAGTGGGAAATTCCAATAACATAGGACTATGCTAAAGTAATATGATTGTTCAGACAAAAGTCTTCGACACGTGGCAATAACACAATTTCAGCATTTAGCATGCAGATTCTCTCACATTTCCCGTAAGACTAATGAATATCTGAGTCTTGGGTATAAGCAGAATTTAGGATTGAAAGAACAGACATATTTTAGATCAGAAGTTGGCAGAATTTTTGGGTCAAATATGAAACATTTTAGGCTTTCGATTCCATATGGTGTCTATGGCAGCCATTCAACTCTAACATTGTAGTGAAAAAGTAAACATAAACAATATATAAGAGAATCAATGTGCCATGTTCCAGTGAGACTCCTCACACAGGCATGACTCATTTTTGTTCATGGGAAAATATTAGCAGGCAATGGTATATAAATGCAGTTGTAGAAGAATCTAGAAAAAGTTTCTCATAAGTAGCATGTAAAGACATGATTTGTGGGCACTGAGAATTAAAATAGGAGAGGCAGAAAAATGCAAGAACAAAAGAAGATTTATTTATCACCTTAACTATGTGGAGATTTTCCCAATAAATTAGAGGAAGAATGAGTGTGTAAAGGGTTGTAGAGGTAATACTTGATACAAAACGGCTGAAGAGGATTTTGGGGTGAGTTGCTGCTAGCACATGCCATGCAATAATGAAGGAAAGAATTGCATAGATTGGAAATTTAAGTGTTAAACAGTTTCTTCGGCTAATCCTGTTTATGAATCATTAAATTTGTTCCAGGGTGACTCTAAAGCATTTAAATCAGAATTTTGCCATGACCATGTTTCTTTTCCAATCTGTCCTCTCCGAGGTTTGATGGAAGTGCATTAAGTAGGTCAAGTAGGTAAAGATCAATTTCTGAAATGACCTAAGTGAAAGGTGCTGTCAGATTTTTCTAGGGCACTGGTGGTGAGGTGACCCCAAGGATAATTTTTGAAGGGACATTGTGATGAGACAGTTATTGCTAATTGTCAAGACAGACTGAAACAATTCGGCATGATCCCAGTATGTTTAATTGAGTATGGTTTTGGGATACTCAAATGTGAAGAATGCAAGAATAGAGCCAGGTGTGGTGGCACACACCTTTAATCCCAGCACTTGGGAGGCTGAGGCAGGAGGATCGTTGTGAGTTCGAGACCAGCCTGGGCTACAAAGTGAGCTTGAGGCTAGCCTGAACTACATAGAGAGACCCTGTCTCAAAAAGACAAAAAAAAAAAAAAAGAATGCAAGAATAGAGAAATTTGAGTGTATGTATATATGGGGAACTTAATGACTTATTGTTATTATTTTTTTAATATCAATCAAATAAAAGCAAAACAAATTAGTGACAATTCATGTTCTTCAATAATAAAAATGGCATTGATCACTATAATTATATTGGAATTATATTCTCACTTTTCCTATAAAGTTTTGATCTATTGAAAGACAATTCCAATTGGTGACACATTGTATTCATATGCCATTTGCCATTTGTCTTTCTTTTCTGGAGAATTATAGCTTTCACTTATGGCAACACCGATGTTGAGTTATCATTCTTTTCTTTTGTACAGAAACATGCTACATCACATTTAATTTATGTTTGCCTTACTTTTGAAAGAGACACAGAGAAGGAGAGATAGAGACAGAGACAGAGACACAGACACAGAGAGAGACACAGAGAGACTGACTGTAAAAGTAGGGCATTGAGTTTGAGAAACAATTTTCTAGTCCTTTGTGGCTAATTATAACTTTTCAGCACCAGAAATCTGACAATGATTTTAATAAATCTTGTGGTTTTGTGTACATCTATTTTGATGTATGCCTCTAGGTTGATGCCACTAACACATTTGGTTTCATCTTTCTTGGGAAGCACATATCTATCCAGTGCTAAGCATGACAAGAGTGATTGGTAGAGGGTTTTTCAAAGGATTTAGAGCCATCAGTTGGGAAAGTATGAAAAGGAAGTGCCATTTATAAGATACAAAGAAGAACAAAGTCCCCATTAAGAATTAAGGCTTGAACATCACTTAATAGTATCTCCTATCTAGTCTCATGTATCACTTGAAATTTATTGAAACTTCAAGCACAAAGTGGAATAGGGCGAGATTAAAGGTCTAAGAGCCCTACATTTCCTTTCAGGAATGAGATTTAGGGAAGAGTACCTTAAATCATGATCAACCTTGGTAATTTTTTGTGCTTATTTATTTTAGGGTTCTATATACCAGGCAAGTCTTTACATTTTACTTATCATTTGAAAATACTGTGATTATATTTATATTTTCTAAAATTTCAAGAAAATATAATCTAGAGAGAGATAGTTCAAAAGTTTGGGATAGTGTCAGAGAAGAGTGTGGATAAACATTTTAATCTTTTTCAGCATTTTACCAGTCATTTAAAGCAGAAAGAAAAGCATGAGTTTCTTCAAACCATGTGATCATTACCTCTTAATTTTCCAAATGACTTTTAATAAGACACTAATAAGACATCCTTTTTCTTTGGACTTGTCTCAAACATAAAAAATCAAAGCTGTCATATAGAAGAGTGAAATACTTTAAATTACACTTTTCTGTCCAAATTATGTATTAGTACCTCAAAATCATAGCTCCACATAGTGTAACATAAAATTACACACTATTAAAAAATTCTTAATCTACTGTCCTGAAATCAAAGGCTGAGAAAGTCAAAGTAGGTTTAAAAATATACTTTGGTGTGAGACATAATCAGTCCAAAAATAATTAATGAAAATACATAGAGTTGAATTAAATGTATGACTAACATTTCATTGTCAGAATTAAAATTCCCCCTTGCCAGATATAAACTATTAAGTTGAATAAAGTTATTTTATGTCTTTGCTCTCTTACTGATTTATAAAATCAACTATAGCTTATGAATATATGCAGATTTCAATAATTATTACATACAAATTACTTAGAAAAATATGCAACACATGTTAAGTGATGACTAAAATTTAGGTATTTTCAACTACTAGATGCATTGGGTCTTTGAATTTCGCGGGTCTGATTTTTTTAAATTCTTTATAAGTTCTAGACAGAAGTCCTTTGTCTGAGGGACAATCCATTAAGATTTTTTCCCAATTTGTGGGTTTTCTTTTCACTCTGCTGGAAATCTCTTTCGACATGCAGAAACTCTTTAATAGATGCTAATATTCCATTCCTATAAAAATATGTTGAAGAATGATTTATTTTTTGTATTGAATATTGGTTCAGTGGCATAGAAATGTACTATAGCTTATAAAAGTATTCTAAAGATTGTTAGGATATGCACAAATATTAAATTTCAAATTTAATGTTCTCATTCAGAAATATTCAGTTTTAGAAATTAACCTGCACAGTTTCCATATAAATGTAATGATTAATGTTGTTATTGAAAATAAAATAGTTAGTATAATTTTTTGGATAATATAGTCACAAATGTTCACACTAAAGTTGAGATCATGTAGTACCTATAGCTTTTGTGCACTTAAGTGTTTCTTTGAATTTATCACATCAAAATAAAAATGTAGATTTATATATATATATATATATATATATATATATATACCTAGGTACATCATATCTTTTATTGTGAATGTGCTTAGAAAATTATGTACTCAAGTCAAGGCAAGTATATGCATATGCTTCATATTTGTGTGTGTATCTATGAATATACAGGCATGTATAAATATAAATATATATGTGAACATATATAAAACTAAATATGTGTAATATATTTGATATAAAAGTAATAAATATCTTAATTAAGCTTCATTAGTCAAGAATCACAGAAAGAAAACTACTGAAACTACTTTCATTTTTAAATACAAGAAGTAATCTAAAGCTGTTCCAATGAATTTAGAAACATTTGCTGGTGTTCATTAGTAAACACTCATATCTTTGGTAGCTATGTGACATCAGTGTGACTTACTAGACCCTTACCTGTGCCTGTTGGCTTGTTTCTTTAGTTATATCAAATGTGACTGGTTCTAAGTCCTGGTACATGAGCCAGCCTTAAAAGAACTCTCAATGGATCCCATTTACAAAGACAAAACACAAACCATCATTTTGTGCAAATAAAGTCTTGTCTCCGCCTGCAGGTGAGAGAAAGGGTCAATACCGTGGGGTTAGCTTATTTTGTGGATTTTCTCAGATTTGTTAACCTTCCTAGAGAAGCTCCCTTCCTCCTACCATGGTCAGAAGATAAACTGACAGCACTGTCAGTGACTCTGTTGCTATTATTGTCGAGGGAGCATGAACAGAGAACTTAGTCACAGTATGAAATTTTCTCTGTCACGTTTCCTTGCTGAAATACTTTACACCTTTTTAGAAAAAGACTGAAAAGAAGGGCAAGTTGACTATTTTATTTTTATCTTTTAGGATTAAAGGAACCTGCCCTACATCTGTCTGTGCCTGTCTTGGTCGCATAAAACAATATGATTTCTAAAGATGGTCAGTAGATAGACATCAAGAGAGAATACTAAGAGATTTATAAAAGAATAACAGCCATAATAACAGCCACAAGTAAAGATTATGAAGAATAATGCTAAATCTTTAAAGTTTTTTTATGATATCCTAAGTATTTAGAGCTCTACACCACTGTAGTTCAGTTGCTAACCTAAAAAAAAATCATTGTTCCAAAATAAAAAAATTCAATAGCTGTGGCTTTTTGAAGCTTTGCAATTATTAATATTTATATTGCTGATACTTTGATGGTGCATCTGTTAATGTATCTGGGAAGAAAATGTGTATAGACAAATGTATAAAATTGAAAAACAAACATATAGCAAATGAAGAAATAGCTATTGAATAAGAAATATGCCTGCATATGAAATGCAGCACCATTTTTAATGACCATAATCCTTATTTTTAATTTTTATGTAGGTTTTTCTAGCAACAACTGAAAATAGCAAGTGACAACATGACTAATAGGCAAAGAGTTTCAACAAAAATGTAAGAAATAGACTATGAGCAAAATACATTTTTTCTGTTATTATAGTCACTAATGACAAAGTTATACACTTAAGTAACCACCTGCGTTGTTTGTTTATTTGTTTCAAAAGACATCATTCTAATTTCTCTCTTTCATTTTAAAAACAGCTGTCATCCAGGAAAGAAGCTGGTATTTATTGCTCACATCTTATGAAGCACGAGACAGACACTAATCTTCCTTAAAGTTCAAAATTTTCACCTCACAAAGTTGATTTTGTTTCATTTTACCACACTTCTCCTCTGCTTGGTTTTTCTTTATTTCACTAATAAATATCAAATCTGTGGATAAATATTTTGTTTGGTAATAACTATCTATATTAAAATAATTGCCTTTGTTACAATATTATCAGAAGTATTTTATGTTGAGTCATTGCCTTAAAAGTAAAAATTATTAAACTTCATTATATATATATATACAACAGCTTGATTAACTTTCAAAAATGAAAATATCTGTGGAACTAGGGTTCAATTCAAGAATGTTAGCCTTTCAGAAGTTTCTATCACATTCCATTCAGGTAGACTCTGGATGGCTGGCAAGGGTTCTTTTTGCGAACTTTTCTTGGATTTCTATCCTTCTGTAATTGTGATTCAGTTTTTACTCTCTTTGCCTAAGATCAGTCCATTTGAACTTTTAAAAATGTATTTATTTATTGCTGTTTAGTTTAATTTGTAAAAACCTTTTCTCTTTCTTTAGTAATACATATTTTCAGTACACACTATACTATCATTGGGAGGCATTAGTACGTGTACTAACACATCTTAATTCTTTTTATCTGTCCTCCTGCACCCCCTTCCTCTCCATTTCTTGGTCCATTCCTTATTTGAAAATGGTCACATGACTATAAAATTGAGTTAAAATCTGCACACCAAGATATGTTTAAGTATTAATTATACAAACTGGTGAGGTTTGGCAATACAGTTATCTCTGAAACCAACACCTTTTTGAAAACATACCATCCAAGGGACATTTCTTTGACCTCTTTAATCAGTTCACACACACTACGGACAAAATTTTTCTTATTTCCATCACCTAAGATTTATTTTTCCTAATGTTAGCATTTCATTGGAATGAAATCATGTAGTATACATATTTTCTAAGCCTGGCTATTTTCATTCAATATATCATTTTCAAAATTTATTCATGTTGTTTCTGAACTTGTAAGTGCCAGTTATCCAATTGAGAGAGATGCTTTGTAGAGTTTTAGAATAATGAGGAAAAATACAAAAAAGCTTGGTTCAAATCAGACACAATGACTTAATTACTGGCACAAACCAAGAGGCAAATAATAGTAATAGTTGTTAGTATATAGACAAGAATGATGAAAAGGGAACAGAAAACTCAACAAAGATGGATAGAACTGTAACAAATAACTGGGAACTTGGAAGTACCCCAGTACTCAGATCATAAACTTGTTTAAAAAGAAAATCATCACGGTAGAAGCTCTAAAACAGCTCATCCTAGAATTTGAAATGTTTCCACTAACTATAAGATTAATGGAATAAAAATGGAAAAATAACTATGGACTGATTTACGTAAAGAAACACTCTGAACATTAGGGAGTATCTTCTTTTCTTTGCAACTCTAAAGTCTTATCCACAGACCTATCTCTCTACTACTGGAAAACCAGATAGTTATCTTTGGCATCTACATTTGATGCACACTGAGGATATTTTTGTATGCCTGTCCATGGTTTGTAACCATTTGGGAATTGAAGTTATAAAAACTCAGTTCAGCAGGGAGTCAGAGAGGTTGAAAGTGGTATAGAAGTATATAGTATTGCAGACTTAGAAACAATGTCATCCAAAATAAAGCACTTTTCTGCAGGGTGGAAATCAGATAATTCTTGGAAATAGTGAGTTCTCAGCATCATGTTGTTTTTTATTTAGATTAGTAGAAAATCAAGGAGCAGTGTTATTTTGAGCCAGGTACAAGAAACTTGTGTTCTGTGAATGCAGTTAGTGTGGGAGAATAGGACAAAACATTGCACTTCAAAAATATACTTGTTGTTTGCTCTGTATATGGAGAATATATTTAATATGCATTAACATGAAAAAGGTATTCAGGTAGACATTCTCTAATATCCATGGCCAAGAAAAATAATGGATCTGAATAAATTTCTTCCTAATAGTTCTACAATAAGGAAAATTAAAAACAGCGCAGTTTCACAAAATTTGTCATAAAGTGAATTGAAGGAAGCATTAGCATGAAGATATACCAAAAAAAGAAATAGAGAACAAACCACAAGTGCATAAATTTAAGTATTATCAAGGCCCTTATAGAAAGTGATGTAGTGTTTGTAAACACTATATGTTGCTTCTGATATTATAATTAATCTATAGATTATTGATAGTACCTAACTCAATATAAATCCTTGGTATACAGTTGTTATATTACATTGTTTAGAAAAGAGTTGCAAGTGAAATAAGCATACGTTCAGTAGAGATGCAATATTCTTTCAAAATCTATTAGGTGTACAGATACTTCAATCTGTAGATGTAGAACACACAGCCAACTAAATATGAAAATTATTACAGTAACGTAAATAATTTTTGGATAATTTTGCATATAAAAAGTGAGCTTTGTGAAAAATCATAAACTAGTAGGCATAAAAGCACTAACTTGCCTAAAAAGTAACAATGATTTTAAGAAACCAATACCTGCTTTCACAATTAAGAAAAAATAAAACAGGGATTTTATGAAAGAATCCAAGTCCATACCATAGATTAAACATCTGTGATTAACTGTTCCTTGGAAGCCATTAATATTTTAGGAAAGCTTTGCAAATTTTTTCCCCATTTTCACATTTGTGTCGTGATATTCCTGCCCCTAGGTGCCTCGCCTATCACCTTCCAGCCGTTTTATTTCCGGGCTGCTGTTCATCTGGCTAGGTCACTGGCAAATACTCACGGTCTAACCTCAGAGATTCCTACTTTCCACAAAGAGTACATGGTAAGATGCTGTTTCTAAAGCTGTGTTTCGGAAGCACTTTTCTGAAGCTTTTTCATGGTTACCCTTGAAAGAAGCACAGTGCTGCTGATATCTTATAGAAGGAGCTCACATCTGATGCTGTAGGTGAACTGAGATTTTACCTCCAAGATAGTGGTAAAAGGATGTTTGCTGATGTTATTGAGGGCTATAAACTTAGTACAGATGGGCAAGGGAAGTAAGAGTGGGCAATGTTACCAAAGTAAAAAGAGAAAGACTTAAGCCTGTAGATTGAAATGAACATTCAAAATGAGAAGAGATCTAACCTGGAATTCAAGTATGATGAGGTCAGAAAATTTGTTTAATGACATCAGGCACTAAGAAGGAAGAAAAGAAATATTTTTACATTGATTGCATGATTTCTTTTTAAATGATAAAAATTGAAAAAAAGGCCTGCTTTATGCAGTATATAATAAAGTGTAAGAGTTGGAACCCTTGTTTTGCCATCGTGATGAATACTTACAAATATTACCTGTAATTGGTTTTCTTATTCTAAGTACGCATTTTACTTATCCATTACTGTATGTATTTGCTGTTGGGAATAGGCAAGTAGACGGAGGAATTCTGGCTAATTTGTGTCACTGCTGTTAGAATTATTTGTCATGGCCGGGGATTTAGCTCAGTGGCTTAAGCGCCTGCCTGGCAAGCTTGAGGTCGTGAGTTCAATCCCCGGTACCAAAAAAAAAAAAAAAAAAAAAAATTATTTGTCAGTGTGATGCCCTTCTGCACCCTCTTACTAAACACCTTTGGCTGTAGTAGAACAAGTTTGACCATTAGATCAACATACAAGGTGCAAATTTGTCAAGATGAGTCTCTAAGTGTTGTATAGATTTTTAAGAAATGATAGTCTGCTTTGATTTCTGTTAATATATGCTACTATTCTGATCTAATGAAATATTTGTTGTGTGACATTGTGTAAAATAGTTACCCCATCTATGAGTCAACTTTGCTGTCATTAAAATGGGCTCATAATTGTACAAGTCTTGAGGGTTTTAGAAAGCTATATGTACTCATGTAAGTACTGTATTTCTTTAAATTCCTGGCTCATATTGAGAGTTTATTAAAGCAAAGGGACAGAAAGTAAATTATCCATATGGGAAAAGAATTCAATTGACCATAATTTCAGAATGTAGCAATATATTGAAAATCTTACATGGGAGTGAGCTATACCTTCAATGACTTTATAACTAGTGAAATTGTCTTTAATGGGTCAAAACAGAATGTATTCTCATATGTAACTCCCAGAAATTAACCTTGAATATTTACCTGATGGCAGATACTCTCGAACAGATGAAATAAGATTAATAATTAAAAATTGAGGGAATTGTGACAAAAATAGTTTAGCAAGACCTTCTTTGTCCAGATTACAACACAATGCAGAAATCTACTTAAGTGATAATTTATACATTTCTGAGGCCCAGCTGCATTCTGGAACATAATTATTTTCTTTCTCTTCTTTGTTTTTTGTTTCTTACTTTTTCTCCCCCCCTTCTTTGCCTTTCTCTTCTTCCTTTCATCCTTTTTCTTTTCCTTCATTTACCTCATTTTCCTTCTTATTTTCTCTTTTGTTTATGTCTTGTAAATTTGCTGGAGGTAGAAAATGTGTTCATTATGCCTCATTCTGCTCCATGAATTTATTTGAATTTTCACTGTTTTTTAAATGATAACTAAAGAGATAGACAAACTTAATAAAGCAAAACTTTTTTCTGTGTACACTATTGTTTTCTGAAAATTATTGAATAAGAATTATTCTCTTCTCTGTATAAAAGTATGTAACATCTATTTTTCTTGCTAAGAAAATGTATTGCAGGATTTCCTTTACTTTTAAATTGCTATTAAGTAAGTTTGGGTTGGTGAATCTAAATGATCAAAATATATGTTTATAATTTTATTTGTGCATATTTGTACATTATATGGACACATAATATTTTTACATTTTTAAACTGAAATTTCCATATATGTCAGTAATATTAGAATTAGTTAGTATGAAAGTGTTTATAAGGAAGCCCTAGGAATGACTAGCAATGCATCCTTGGAATGTCTTATTATGGAGCATTTCCAATTTGCTTATATATTTGTATACCTTCCACATTATATGAATGGCTATGCTGACATCACAAGTGAAGATATAAATATAATCAGTGGATATTCTTTGTATACATTACAAAATAGTTCTGTATTAATATATGTATATCAATACAACTGGTAATACAGAAAGCTAAGGTGCTGTGAATGGGCAGCAGCAATGCTCATTATTTTATCTCTCATCATTTTGTTCTCATTCCCCTGGTCTTCTGTAATGAATATGCAGCATTTGGCACACAGGGTCATAAATCATGCTGAAGGGCACTGAAGTTGCCTGGATGGCATACAGTGTGAGGATTAGAAAGTATAATTGAAAGCGACAGTAAGTTTCAATGCATGGGGGAAAGGAAGAAGAAAGGCTGAATGCTTTGGGAGAAAGAGTAAAAAACAACTTTCCATTTCAACAGATGGCAATTCCGCAGGAGCTCTTAAAGGAGTGTATTTAGTTATGTTTCTGAATAATGAGCAATTGTAATGTAAACTTTTCTGTCTTTTCCACAAAAACTTTAGGAAATTTTATATCACTTACTAAATATTTTTGTTCCAAGAGAATTTTCTTCAGAATTTCAAAGGAGAAAAATATGTTACTTGATACTTCCTGTGCTCTTCTTTGTGTAGAAAAGTAGTTAAAGTTAAAATGCATGGTAAAATTAATGGACTGAGGTGATTAAAGGTAGCTTTCTGAATGGACAAAAGGATTAAATATTTTTCGGAAGATAATAGAAAGTTAAGAGTGATTTATGAGGCTGAATAACGGATGTCCGAATCTTAATCCCTAGAAATCCCTTATTTTGCATAGGTTTGCTTTTTCTCTCTCTCTTACCATTGTTAATATTTTGTCAGGGAAGTATTTTTAATATGCGATTACTAGTAATGTGAGTAGCATGATATATGTTTCCCTTTTATTGATAAACACAAAATGGAAATTTTCCTAAAAAGAGGAATATATTATTCTTTTATTTCCTAAACTTAACTGTTTTCTCATTTCTATCAGGAAAAAAAATCAGCATACAAGGAATATATTTGTATTTCTTTGTATTTATATATAATGTGGATTTGTGCGACATGACAATGCTTGCAAGTTTAAGAGATGCAGATTAAAATGCAAACAGACTAGATAAAACACATGTGACTGGAGTAATTATTGCTTTCTTTCAGCACCTCTTTGGATCATATTGCAAATCCCTTGCACTTTTGCTCTTCTCATTACAAGTTGGTGCAGTCGATGACCAATATAGATCTCTTCCTAGTTTTTAATGATTTTCTCCTATTCTGCTCTGAGCTTGTTTTGCTGTTAATGACAAATATAGCACTGATTTAGTTAGATGCCATGGGGTATGCTACTGAATACGCAATGTGACTAATCCTCATTGTGTATTCCCAACGCTGGCTTCTAGCACTCTATTTTCATGTCTCCTGAGCAATATAGCTTATTAAAATTGTCTAATTCTGCAGCATTTCAGTTGAAGGTATTGTGGTGCAATGTATTTTCTTTCTTAACTTGCCAAGGTGATGAACTAAAATTATGTGATCGTTTGGTTAATGGCATTAATTTATCTGTGTGAATATGTATTTTACAAAATCACATAGTGTTATGGCAGGAAAGGAGATTAAGTTTCTCGCATTTTGAGAAATCAGATAGTATGCATGCCACAACTAAAAGCACTCTGCTGAATGAGTCAATTTTAATCTTAGTATGATGATGCCAATCTTCTGGTTTTTCACATTAGAGTGCAATGCAGAACAGAGCTTGTCTTTCTAAAAACATTCCCAGGTTTCCGTTAAAGTGTCTTGCCTCCAGACGCTCCAACTGAGCTAGTCTGTGCCTACAATGTGTTGAAAGGAGACGAACAGCCCATAGATACCGCCGTTAATGAGCTGGCTCAAAATATCTGCTGACACTAAGAATTTTAGTACGAAATGAGTATAAAAGGGCTTTGGGGAGCTTTGAAATGCAAGTCATCTACTAAATTTTCTAAAGCAAGGACTTTCTGTCAAAAATATGATGAATAAGAAAAACATTAAAAATAGCTAAAAATAATTGCTAATCCACATTAATGCACCTTTGCCTTTAATGGTACTTTTTTTTTCTTAAAATGAGTTATTTTCTGGCTTTGGGATCAACTCATGTCTATCAAGTTTTTAAATTCCAACTTGCAACTCAAACCAATACTCAGACATCATTTCTCTTGCATATGATTCAGGTGGATGTTAGTTTATTAGTTACTACTGAACTCCAGTATATGATAAAGGAGTAAGATTACTTACAACAACCTGGAATCTTTACTATGGGCTGCATGAACAGTAAGCCATGGGGATCCACCAGGAAATGGGGGATGATATGCCAGTACCTGGTATTTATCCTCGGACGTTATGAGGGCCAAAGCTCGAAATACTATTATGTGAGTCTTGTCATATCTTGCGAAGTTCCTTGAGTGAAACAAGTTGGAGAGCATGTAGTATTCTGCTGTAAGGACATCTCTAGCTCACTCCTTTTCTCCTGGAGGCTAACTGGAAACAGATCTTTACTTTCTCTGAGGTTCTGAGGTTGGAATTCCCCTCGCCATCAAGTAGAATTGACACAGACTAACAAGCAACTGAGCCTTAATAGCAAGTGAGAAGAGCCATGAGCAGAGGTTTCCATAACTTCTCCTATAGCCCTCCAATTCATTTAGTTTTAGTCTCATTTTTTGGTGACAGACATGAGAATTATCCCTTGACTTCTTTCTTTTACTGTCTATGTAAGCAGTACATTGTGTCTATGTAAAAAAAAGCTATCGTACCTTTACTGGTTGAATTAATCAGGCTTCGGTTTGGACTGTGTCTACAATAGTCCTTCCCAGGACCATGGCTACCACTCATTTCCTACCAGAAACACTACATTAACCTTTAGTCATTACACTAAATTGAGAAGAATTTAATTTCCAAAGCACCTTTGTCTCCACACAATTTGGTGAAAAAGCTAGAAACCAGTCCAGACATCCTGGAACCAAATCTCGAGTACTGTATACCACTGCATGGATCAGATTGTTTGTGTGCTCACAGATTCCTTTATCCAGCAAGATGTGCAAGCCAAGGACCCAGAAGTTCCTTCACTCTCTGAAATCTCTGCTTGAGAGATGATGGGAAGATCAACAAAATGTCTTTTCTTTTACTGCTGAATCTCGAATTCTAAATTTTCCTTTCTCTGAGCCATTCATTAGTAGCATTAGAAATTGTCCCAATGCCTTGTAGATGAGAAGTAGTGACTCATAACTGGATAAACATTTCAGGGTAGGAATATTTAAGCAAACATAATGCATAGACTGAATCCTATAACTCCAAAATTTATATATTGCACTTATAACTTTTCAGTATCTCAGTGTGATTCTCATAGGAGAGAGGGATTTTAAAAGGTAACTAAGATTAAGTTCAGTTGTTTAGGGTTGTCTTTTTACCCACTTTCAGTGGTGTCTACACAAGAAGAAATTTGGACATAGAAAAAACACACCAGGAATGCACATACTTAGATATTCACTCAGCAAGAAATAACAAGATGGTAATAGTCCATAAACCCAAGAAAGAGGTCTTGGGGTGGGAAAAAATCCAGATAAAATATGAATTTCAAGCTTCCAGAGCTATGAGAAAAATAAGGACTCTGGTATTCTGTTATAATAGTCCTAGAAAGCTAATGCACAAGCTTAGTGGGGAAGAACATGCTTGAGGCTGGAATTATGACTTTATTGAAAAGGCTGAATTTATGTTAGTAAGAATCCTTATTTTACTACCAGCTTTCAATTTCTTTTGAAATTAGAATACCCATACTTACATAGTATACACTCCAGAAGCTAGAATTGGCTGCACTCTAATAACCATTTTAACACATATTGTATAAAATGCAGTACTTATGGCTTTGAAATATGGGATTCTTACCAATAGAGTGTGAGAATATATAAAAATATTGATGGGAAATCTTCACTCCAAGAGTCTCTTGACCATTTGTGTGATAATATTTTTACCTCTGGATAAGTCATTCATTTTATCACATTGTATCAAGCATTTTCACCATTATATACCACACGAAACATAAAGAAGTCTATATTTCTGGTACTGAGGCTAACACTACATGCAAAATTTTGCCTTTAAAAAATATTAACCCTTGTGTCTTCCAGTGAGGGAAACAAATACAGGGAATAATGCTCTTGCTCATTTATAACACTTGACTCCCTCAGGCTTTGAATACTTGTGAAATTGTCAGTGGTGCCTAAGTATTGCTAACAAATTTTTAGAGAATAAAGTTGCCACTCTGGTCCAATTTGCAATTTTTTTTAAAATTTGATTTTAAAGAGAATAAAACAAAAGAGGGCAGTACAGAGCAGATCAGAACAGGACAACATAGGCAATACAGTACTTTATATTAAGACAACCGGACATCAACAGTAGCTATCACAATATATCTTTCTCTGCTATTGTTGAGCATAGTTTCAAATACAATAATATCAAACATAACAAAATAGTATAAAGCCATTCAAAGAGTGAAAGAATTACAATTTGCAAATTTAACACTTTAGTCTTTGAAAATAATATTTTCCATCTGTGAACCATTGTTCTTTGACACTGGTGAGTCTTTATTCCCAAATCCATTCAACAATGAACAATTTTTATGGCATCCTTTGGGTCCACTTAGCCTCATAGAACAATTTTTGAACATGAAAAGCCCTTTTCGAAATTCCCACAAAATCTTATCTATCTGCCATCATTATCTCTAGTAGTATTAGAAATTGTCACTTCTTGGTATATATTTTAGCAAGGCAGTTTTGTCCCTCAATGAGAATCTCACCAAATGAGGGGTAGTCCATTGACACAGGCAGCTTGGTTTATAATCAGGCCAATTTTTCTAGAGGTATATACATTCATTCAGGTTTCTATTCTATTCTCACCATTTCAGGATATGATGCTTTATCCTGCCCCTAACAAGCAGGTTAGCTTGACTAGAATATACTCTTGAGTAGCAGCATGTACCAAAGAGAACCTAGGGAACTGAAACCTACTTTTAGTTCAGTTACTTGGACTTTATGTTAGATTATTTCAGTTCTAGATCATAGAAGTAGTGGTCTCTTGTTGAATATCCTGCAGTTTGCAGTGTAGGCTGGAGCAGAAAACACAATAGATACGTTTGTTCCATAAAAGTGTACTTGACCATACACATAAAAATACTGGGTGCAAACAGATGATTGGAAAGTAGAGTTATGTCTACCAAATGGGAAGCAGAGAATTGTTGGTTCTAGAAAGACATCAGGAAGTAGATATTCTGGGAAGTGTGAGGAAGTGAGGTACATTGATGATCTTTGGCTTTCAGAAGTAACCTTGGAGATTTTCTCCTGAAAAAAAAAAAGAATCTGCTACAGTTCTCCAAAATTATTGTAAGAACACTTAACTGCATGAGGGATAGTCTATGTCCACCACACGTGGGCATTTGCCTGGAATTTGATAACTGTTCTCCTTACTGTTATAGCTGAATTTATGGACGATAGCAGGAGTTGACTCAATTCTCTATCTCCCAACTATGTGTGAACACAGCTAGACTGCCTGTACGTATACGATCGACATTTAGTCATGCTCTGGGGAGAGAAGTGCCATCACCTGCAGTATAAACACTATAGGCAGACATCCATGCCCTCAGAAGGTGCTCAAAAATCGAGTAAACCCAATTATTCAAGCTAAACTGAGAACCCAGCTGGGAACAACTAGAACATACATATTGAGTGGACGCCAGGCTTTCCCCTCTCTGGAAATCATGTGACTTGCTCTTTGGCAGTGATCGTTAGAGACCTATAAGCATTTAAGTGAATACTACTTTGGCCCTGCAGACTTTCAGGTCAGCCTCAATTTTGAATTTATAAATGCTCTATAATTCCTTCTGGAATGGAAAAGAGGAAATTTCTGCGATCGGGCATACATCCTAGCATGTTGTACTTCCAGCCATGTGGAATGACAAGTTTACAAGTGCAGGCCACATGGAGCTCTAACATCAACTCTGATGGCTCCTGGGATTTTTTTCAGATTTTTGAGATTAGAAGAGTGGGACTTGAATGAAATATGCAGACAGGACTCACGTACTTTTTGGAGTGGTACTGAATATAACCTAATTTAAATGCTGAAGTAAATAAATGATGTATCTGAAACTATGACTAACCAGAGTCACTGATAAAGAGATAGATTTACAGAGAATTTTCCCTGGAGTGAGAATTGTAGAGAAATGGGAAGATATTAGTTGACCACGATCTTCTGTGGTCTAATTTATTTCTGTACATGCCGGTCTGGATTCCTTTAAGTGAAGTAGCACAGTGAATTATCCTGGAAGATAGAAATAAAGCCTCCCTCAAGACCAAAGGGAAGATTTGTTTTCTGTCCAGTGCAGTAATGTCTCTCTTTGGAGCAAAAATCAGGCAAGCTTACTGCCATTCCTGAAGAATATGGTTGTCAAAACTCAGGATTTTTACGGGTTAACACAATTCACTTCATGTTCAAATTTTACCTCTCTTTGGCTTGCTCGAATTGTTGTGACTAATAATATTGCATGTGTCTCACTGAGGAGTGTCATATCTTCTGCCATCATCTATGAAATGGTGGCAGGTTAATTTATTAGCTTGCAAAATGAATATAATCTCAGAACATTTACAGTACCTGCCACTTTTGAGATATGCCTTCTAGCTATGCATATATGATTTTCAAAATACAGAAAAGAAAAAATATAAATTGTTAAGAAAGTATAAAGAAATCAATGTAGATGATATTCAGTTATTACTTAATATCTTAAATAGCAAATTAAAATAATTTTGCTTAAAATGTATAAACATGACTTTTAATTATTCTAGTAATCTTATATAAAAGAATCTTAGCTAATTTATTGAAATTGTAATTTATGGAAATTATGACAAACAAAAAATCAGTTTTTATTTGGAAATAACACATTAGGAAATTGAAAGAATGTAAAACCAAGAGGCTCTAATGCAAGAGAAAAATGCTCACAAATCTGTCTATACTGTAGGTTGCTCTCCTGATTTACATATTGATATGTACAAGGCTGATGGATCAAGATGGCTTGATCCACTGTTGTGAAAATATGAAATAGATTCTATAAACCAATTAAAGCTATTGTATCTTGTTACTCTGTAGAACCTCACTGGGGTCCAAGGCTGAAGGAATATTTTGGATGACAGCATACAAAACAGGCATCAGCAAAAAGCAAGCAGCAAGCCATGTCTTTATTATCCAGCTCCTGTATTTTAGCTTTGATCAGGTTTACATTCTTGTGTACTAGCACAGCCATGACACATTCGCAATTGCCTTTGCTAAGCCATGTGCACGCCGTTGTGAGTCTGTGCTAGATGTGGGTGGGGTCTGGTCCTCAGATGCCCTCAGATGACTCAAGCTTTGAAACATTCTGCCTCAGCTCTCCACGATCCTTTTCCCTAGACTGTGAATCTCCTGCAAGCTGATGTAAGTTGTGGTCATTGAACAGTTTGTATGTTTTTCCTTTGCTGACCCTGGCATGATAAGGAATATCAAAGTCCTTCTGTCAGAATTTGGCCAATATCCATCCCCAGTAAGCATTGCCTTTGCTGTATCTGTTACTAAATATCATGAATAACACAACTAATTAAGCATGTAGGGATCATATCAAATTCTTAATTAATATAATTCAAACCAAACTTCTTAGTTTCCTTTCAAAACATATGTCTCATCCAATGCATTTTCTACCCAGGAAACTTCTATTTCTTTCTTACTAACCTCAAAATCCTTTCCAATAAACTTCTGACCCCTGCATCAAACTTTCTCACTCCCTGTCTCCCTTTCATGGCCTTATTTCTCTCAACCTGGTGTTTTACTCTTCTTCAATCTATCAATGGTTACAAGAGATGCTGTAGTAATATTTTAAAAATACGTTGTTTGGTTGCCCTCAGTTTGAAATTCTCCTAGAGCAGTAGTGAAGAAAATTTTCACCGGGCATTTTGAGAGATGTTCCGGAATGATCTGGTTAACTCAGCTCTCACAAATGCACCATTCCCCTCCTTGTGCAAGCTACGTCAGACTACTTGTTATTCTATATTCCATCTCTTTTCTTTTATCACCAGGAACACCCCCTTCCTGTATTAATGTCCAATCAACTTAAAAAAAATCTTATAGGAAGGGTTATTTGTGAGCAAAAATATGTTTTCTGTATTATATTTTTCCTCTATCCCCTTTTATATTAGTTATATTAGTTATCTGGTTACACTACTAACTTTTCCAGTTCTTTTTAGGGCTTTTTAATGATACAGAATCTAAAAAATATATTTATTCTTAATGAAATGCTTATATTGACTGTGGGCAGGTGTTCATTTTTAAAGTATGTATAATAAACCATTGCATACCAAGTGATCCTTAAATCTTGATAAATAGAAGAGTCATCATTTTCAGCAAGTCAAAAAGTAATCGTGAAATTATTATGTAGAGACTGTCAACTGAAAACACAAAGAGTTGTCCAAGCCTAAGGGAAATCCAGGAAGATGTTATAATAAGGGGATGCTGTACTTTTGGAGACACGTTTTTATAAATGGTCATCTGGAAAAAGTATATAGTAATTAGTGATAATTTTTTATATGAAAATGAAGCTATATACTAATAAAGGATTTTTTAGAGTTATTGGGAATGCTCATTTATTTCATAATTGTTTTATTATTTCATCAGCAATAAAGTTTTAAAAATGAGAAAGCCTAGGTAATAATTGGCCTATAATAAAAAATATTTAACCCGTTGGTATTACTCCTTACATGCTTAAAATTATGCCATTTACTATTTTAGGCTAGTTTTACATCTCTGTCTATATAGTTATAATGGGCTACAAATGATGATATAAATTGAATTTTGGATACAAGCCATTCCGATCCCTAAGTAGAACAATTTCTTTATCTTTACAAGGGAAGAAAATTTCAACTACACACATATATCAAGGGCCATTTGTATAACTTTTTGCAATATTTTTTCTCAAAGACTGGTTTCAAAGCTCTAACCTAGCAAAGACTCTGCTGTGGACATCTGTGAAATCCTTTAGTAGCTTAAGCATTTTAAAAATGAGATAACCTAGGTAATAATTGGCCTATTTTATTCCTACAATAATGTAAGCCAATAGTAACAAACCCACTACAGAAGGATAAATCTTTTTCTGCCTGGATGTGTTGGTGAATCATATGAATTAAAATATAACAAGCACTATGTTCTAGTGGATTTTTGAACTACGTGAGTGCTGTTTCCTAAAGATTTATTACAGAGCTTTTCAAATACTGTTATACTAGTTACTGTTTAAATTTATTCTTTCTTGACAAATATAGTTAATTGATTAGGAAATCATTTTTTATTCTGGATATTCAGAAAAGAGAAACACTCTTCCATGTTTCAACTTTCTCTCTAGTAATTTAGTCTGTTTTTGTGCTTCTGTCAAATTTTTCTTTCTGTCTTGTATTTTAAACCATGACTTGTTCTCAGACATTTTTTCTCACAAATAGTTGTTTAGCTTTACAGATTGTTACCTGACTGTACATGGTTAACATACATCACAGAATCAACATGGAGCAATAGAAATCACACAACTGATTTTCTTTTATTGTTAAAGCACATCAAATGCTCTGGTCTTCTGTGCGTCTCATCTGTACATTCTCTGTTCTTCCGGATCTGAAGAAACAAGTAGAATTCTTTGTGTTCTATCACAGCAAATTCTTTCTCCTGCTCTAAACATTCGTGCCAGTATTTACTTTGCCATGCTTCCTGTACAACTCAGCCTCTTGGTTTTTGAAGATGTTCACTTTTCTGTGACACTTTGACAATACCTTTGGACATAACGATGTAGAATTCTCATTCCACTCAGAGGGTTATGGTCAAGTCGTCTTTCCTTCAGCCTTACTCTAAAGGATAATCTAATTCCAGAAACATCTCATTTGCATGACAGTATCATTCCAGAAACTATCATTACATTATATTAGCATTAACTTGTGAGGTGGCATTGTGTGTATGTCATGGTCATTGTGGAGAATTCTTCAGTTTCTCTGTTTCAGTGACCTGAAGTTTGAAGAGAGGGAGACACTTACAAGAAAATACCTAGGTCTGAGTCTGATTTGTATTGTGATGCCTATTTCTTACCCAATACTATCACTTACAAATCAATTTTTAAAAGTTAAGCCTAATTAAAATTCCACTAGTAACTTTATTAGTGTATCCCTACTCATATGACTTTACATATTGGATGTATATCTCCTCATTTACTTGTCCGAAGCTTCCCACAATTTCTGCCATAAATTAATGCTTAATATCTTCCATTCAGTGAATACCTTACTTGATAAAGTACGTAATGAATGACAATACTTAGTATACTTAAAATTATGGAAGTTTTTGCTAAGATGGCAAGTATCTATTTCCATTTTCCAAGCAGCATACCTCAGTGGGTAAAGCTATGAAAATACAAATGTTTGCTTTGATGCTGAGAAAACTATGGACCTGATTTGTCAAGTAGTTAACATTTTAAAAGAATTAAACTATGCATTTTAGGTAACATAAACATAGCAATGAAAAGTTTTATTAACAATAGAGGTCAATCAAAAATATGCAAAGGCCAAAGTTTGCTTTCAGGAGGTTTGCCATATCTAATTTGGGGATTATGTATTGCTTTTACTTTCCCTCCCTCTCTCTCTCTCTTTATGTACCTCTCTCTCTCTGGTGAGTTCATACTCTAAAATATACACTAAAAATTAGAAAATTTGATTAGGAAAATAATTAATAATGAGGAAGCATTTTTCTGATCCACTGGATAACCAGTAATGAAGATTATTTGAAATTTTTCAAAGTGTTAAAATGTTGAAATGATCATGTTCCCTTATTATTTTACCATATATATTTATCATATGCTGCAACACTTTTTTCTGTGAAGAAAAAAACTATACATTTGCTTTACAGCATTTACTGGCAGACTTTATCATATTTAAAAAAAAAAGAAAAGAATTAAAGAGACATTCTGCAAAACATCCTGAGACGTGTGCTTAGTATAAGCAGATGCATTATTAGGATGGCAAGTGTCATTCATTTAAGGGTTTCACCACTGGCCTCTCAAGTCACTCATCTTTTAATTGAAACTTTTTAAATTCCCAAATTTGGCAAAAAAATAGAGTCACTTGAAGTAATATTAAAACATCCATTTGTGTAAAACTCACCTGAAGAGATTTTGAATTTAATTATTCCAAATTTCTCTACCATTCTTGATATAAACTCACTCCAGAATAAGTGAAGGCAAAATAATTGTGAACATTACAGTGAAGAAACTTGAACTGACATGCAAAACTGTACCAAACAGCAGAATTTATTTTCCTTTCAACTGTACATCTGAGGTTATTAATCATATGATTAATCAATCATGTGAGTAACTATAATAAAGTTTCAGTGAAATTTAAAATATGGAAATAATGCAGAATATGTTCTCCAGTTACATAATTATGATTGAAAGGAACAATGCAGTTCTAACTAGGAGACAGTCTACTTCCTAGTAACTAAAGAATGTATTTCTAAATATCATGAACATCAACATAGAAATCATCATGTGGGTTAAAAAGTTATTCAAATGAATTATAATAAAATATTGCAGATCAAATCTTGTGGGTTACAGTTAAAATAAAGTTAAAGAAAAATGCTCATAGCCTTCTATGCATCTATGAGAAAGAACAACAAAGGAAAATAAACAATTTAAGATTTCATCTCAAGAAGAAAAACTATGGAAATATGGTAGGAATGATAAAATAAGAACAGAAATAAATGAAATAATTAATGTAGAAAAGTGGAAATAAAACCAATAATGAAAATTCTGGAAAAGTTAATTGGTGCAATGAAAACAACAGGAATCAAGAGTTTTAAAAATGTGAAAACAGAATAATGAAAACAAATAGACATGATGGCCATGGTGGAACCCAGGCAGCTACACAAGAAAGCAATTAGCCTGCCCTCTTGGTAAAAGCCTCTCTCTGGTGCAAACTAGCAGGAGACCCAGGTAGCTGCTCCTGTGAACCTACTGGTGCTGGGAATCAAACATCCCAATGTCCCCTCTCCCCACCGTTGGCAACTGGGGACAGAGGTCTGAGTAAATCTTGGGAGGATGACCCTCTGCAATATAGCAAATATGGGGATCATCTTCTATCTTCGCTTTGAAGGCAAAGGTTGTTTACGCTGTTTTGTTGCATTATGATTAATTGTTTTGCTCTATTCAATATCCTGTCTCGATTGATTTTATAATTTTCTGTCTTCAGTCTGATTTTGCTTTACCAAATTGTCTAGACAACTATTGTGAAGATAATGCGATGTACTATGGCACTTATTATTGTTATCCTGGTAATATGCTGTGAAGTTCTGTACCAATTTCACTGCATTGTCTTGATTAGCTTTGTTCTGTCTTGTTCTGTTGTATTTACTACCTTCAAAATAAAAAAAAGAAAGAAAATAAATATACATAAGTAAAACTGTATACATAGAAAGAAATATAATATTAAAAACCATTTTTCAAAAAACTTGATAATATGGTTGAAATAAATATATTCCTCCATAAACATATTTTACCAGAGATGACATATACTACCTCATTAGTGAGGCATCTGTCGAAAAATTAAATTTGTTATCTGAGAAAAGTTCTCAGAAGAAAACCCAGAACCAGATGGCTTGAGTAGTGAATTCTTCCAAAAATTTAAGAAAAGAACAACCCCAATCTTGTACAAAATATTCTCAAAAGGAAAGAAAGATGAAGGTGACCTTCCTTCACTGTTTTTGAGAGTGAGAAAGCTATGCTTCAAAAATTCTGTCAATGACATTTAAGAAAGTCTAATCTATTAATCAAATCTAATCATATTGACAGAAAGGCAAGAAAAAGGCAACAGGCTAATATTTAACACCCTTTCATTATAAAACTTTCAGTGAACTAGGACAAAATGTTAAATAATAAAACTTATATAACAGAAAACCAAGGGTGAGTTTATAGTAATTTTTAAATATGTGTTGAAAATTTTCCCTTGTAAAGGAGAAAGAATATATTAATGATTTGCATTTAAGATTGTAATGGTATGCTTCAACTGCTTCAACAATGCACTGAAAAAAATAGAGATTGAGATGAGAGAAAGGGGAGAAGGGAGAGAAGAGATCAGAGAAAGGGAGAGAGGGAGAGAGAGAAGTGAGTGAGAGAGAGAGAAGGAGAGAGAGAGATGGGATTGGAAGTAAAAACAAAACCATGCATTTTTAAGCATAACTAAAAACTCTAAAATTTAATACAATTTTTCTAAATTAGTTCATTTAAAATCATTTGAACAAAATCAATATAGAAAGTCAAGTGTATTTCTTCTAAAAATAGAACAATGTACTTGGAAAAGTTAAGAAGTGATGCAATTCACAAAGCTATAAAAATGCAGAGGATCCCTACTGCAAGGATTTGACTAACAGGTTTTTTTTTTTAACTTTGTGATGGTGCAAATGAAACATATATTTAGTAGAAATTGGATAGATACTCAAAAGTGCACTGTGGGGCTAAGTTATGATGTTTGGTCAGTGGATATCTTAAATGAATTTGCTATTTAGGACACTTTCCAGTTAAAATCGGCTTATATATTGGCAATTATATCCCTTATATAAAGAAGAGCAATTGTGATCAAATATGTAAGAATAAATCAGAAAAAAAAAACATTGTAAGATAAAACCTATAAAATTCTAATGACAAAACTAATGATTAAAAGAAATATGAATACATTACAGAGACAAAATATTTTAGAGATGTTAGGGGCTTCTTAAATTTACCCATGCAATAAAAATATCAATCAAACTTTTATATTTTTTTAAAAGTCATCAAATGAATTGCTACTTGTATACAATGCTCCAAGAAAAGATGAGATAATTTTTAGATGAGCTAATCAAATAGAATAAAAAACCTTGGAACATTATAATGCCAAAGGTATTTCTATTATTCTACTAAAATAATATGAAAAATATAGAACACACTGTATATTCCAGGAATTCCCTGAAGCACATACTTTCACCTAATTTTTGGTAGTAGCTTTGGTTGTAGCAATACCTTATTTAAGGAGAAAAATGATTATATTATCAATGTCCATCAAATTACAATTATTTATGAAAACAAATATCCTTACCCCACCTTGTACCTAAAATTGAAGTTAAGATGCATGTAAAATGCATAAGAGCTTGAGAAAGGTTATTTTACCTTGGGGCAAGCCACAATATCTATAGCACTGCCTTACACTGCAGACAAAGTATAATTCAGGAGATCACAGTTCTAAATATGAGAGAAAAATAATAATAGGATGAGAATGAATGATAGATAAATATTTGATCTCAGTATAAGAAATAATTTCTTAAAAGTATCCAAAGCTTAAATAAAAGACAAGTTCAATTATATTAAGACTAAGAATTATGATTAATCCAAAACACTCTTAAGAAACTAAACTACAAAGTAAGAAACAATCTTCACAATCATATTTCCAATAAATGCCTCACAGCCAGAACAAATGAAGAAACAAAACAGATCAAAGGAAATCTGGTTACTGGTTTGCGTGGTTCAGTTTGGGAAAATTATCAACCTGAGTGTTATGAAATGTACAGTTATCTTCAAATATAATACAGGATAAAGCAATTTAAATTAAAAGTAAAATTTTATGGAGACGAGTCTGAGAACACTGATCTACTACGAACAGATTTGAGATCTGCTATTCCTATCCCTCAGGACAATGAGGAAAACTGAAACGCCGGTGCTACAGCTGATCAACTTAGGTAGTTTCGCCTTTTTCATATAGGTACCATGAGCTCACTAACACAAAATATGTACCACTTTTCCAACCCAACCATCAGTTCTCCAGCACCACGTGAGCGTCTAACAACTCAGTCTAATTCTAGTCTAACCCTGAGAGTTAGTGGAGACTCCATTGCTTAAGAGATCCACCCCACAAGCTTATTTCCACTGAGAGGCCTTTTTCCAAACAACCTATGGGTTTGTATCCCTCTCCTCAGCCCCTCCTATGGCTCTTGTATCCCTCTCCTCAGCCTCCACCTCCACTTACACAGCTCAGAGAGCTGCATCAGATTTGTCTAATGCCTGAAAACACCAACTGAAAGACAGTCATAGTAAGGATTATAGGGACTAGGTCATGCACAGTTTCTATGGTCTCCTGAAGCATGCTGCCTTCTCAGTGTATCCGTCTGTAGTCTGGTTGTCTTCCAAATCTTTTTTTTTTTTTTTTCCTTTTTGATACCGGGAATTGAACTCAGGACTTTACACTTGCCAGAAACACAAGTGCTGTACCACTGAGCTGTGTCTCTGGTCCTGTCTTACAAATCTTTTCAAGCATTTAAAATCCTTCTCTGTCTTCCTTTTCTCTAGAGAGCAGTGGGTGGGGTAAAACTTTAATCCTTAAATCATTTGTTTGGCGTTTCTGGAAACCATTTGTATCGTGAACCTATGGAGGTACTCTAGCATGAATCAAACACTTCAGTATAAACTCAGATATGGCCTTAATAGGGGCTCTTTGTGATAACAAGAGATACTTGCCATTTGGGAAACTCTGAGAGAGTTTAGAGCTCTGTGTCACAGAACTGATAATACATATCACGTATATATGTGTATATTTAATTTTATGACAGCAGCCTTAGAAATCATTTTCTATGTAGGCAAATGGTGATCCAGTCTCCTGAGATTATCATTTTACCACATGCTTTCTGTAGCTTTCAGTGTCCCCCAGGTTAGAATTCAATTAGGAAAATGAAGCTTCATCTAGTTGCTGGTAGATTCTGAGAGCGTGGGGCTTAGTGACCTGTAACACAACATCTACCCAGATGGGCCCAGAGAAGCAATGTATCTCTCCAAGAGTAACTTCTGTGTTCACCTAGTTCCAGAAATAAACCTCTGGCTCCCTTTTGGCCAGTGCACAGAGTCCTCTCCAATCCTGAGACTCCACAACCACCCACGTGCTTCACCCTTAGTCCCAAGTAAATATTTCTGTTTCTTGTTTTACACAGGCAGATGTTCCTTCAGATCAGCTGTTGATATGTCATTTTGCCCACCTCCCAAACTCCTCCCCCAGCTAGGCCTGATAAAACTGTTCTCATCAGAGGGTGCTTACATCTCTTCTGCAGCTGACCCATTCCCTCAATAAAGATCTCTTTTCTAATTTCTTTGTCTCTCTATCATGCCAAAATCTTATCAGTCTCTGCTGATATTCTGGAAATAATAGATTACAATTTTTCAAGCAACTTGTATACTTTTTGTTGGCCTAGTGTTTTCCCACATATTTTAACATCAAATTGTTTTACATGTTTGTGTAATGTCTATTACATAATGTTGAGCAAAAAGTTATAGGAATATGCTTTTGGAAAACAAACATCTTCATTTTTTGTCTCTTATATTTAATGTCAGGAAGCTACTTTCCCAGAGAAAAAATTCATTCAAGCACTGTATATAAAATTCAAACAAATAAATAAATTATAAATTCCAAACATGTCTACATTTTTTCTCTGAAACTATAAATCCATCTGCTTAAATGTATGTTTTGTGGAGCTCTTTGAACTAAAATTTATCTAACTGTATAATTACACGTGCATTTTCAGTTACTGTGAAAGTTTTGAAAAATGCTTATACCAATATTTATATGTATCTGAAATTTGGAAGAATTATTCCTGTGCTTCCTTGAAACTCAGACTCTTCCATTTACACAATTAAACTCTCTTTCTTCTGTTTATTTTGGACCCATTGACCATCACAGTCTTGATCATCATACCTTCAGTATAAGTCTGTGGAAGGGATGCAGCAATCCCGAAGTTGTGGCTGTGTTACACACATTAAAATGAGCACTGCAGTTGCTTGCACTTGCAGTTTGCCAGTTCCTTTGGTGAGTCGACATTATTTAGTTGAATAAGCGTTTGGAAACCCCAGTTATGACTGGCTCATTTGCTTTCTTTGACTTGAACTGAAGACTCAGGATGCATCTCTTTAAGAGTTTACTGACTAGTGAAAATTACGACATTTCTAGATAGTAATGTGTATGTTAATTATGACTGCTTTATTTCACTTCAATTAATTGTAATTGTAAATGTAAAGGAAAAAATTTAAAGTGAAGATTTCAGGTTACTTCAAAATCTGGGTTTTGAGGAAAAAATATCCTAGTTCTAACTAAATGAACTATCTTTTGCAAATAATATTTTCTTATTATTACAAAGCTAAAATTCTTTTCAAATTCCTACATCAAATGGTCTCAATTTCCAAATGTGTTTCACACTTTCAAACTCTTCACCTAATGTCAATAACCAGTCAAGTACAGGTAACGCTGCAGTCTTGGCTTTCACCCCAGGAGCCACCACACAACTGCGACCCTGAAACTTACTAAAATATGTTTTTCAAATAATAATAATGTGTGTTCCTCAAATAACCAGGCATTTATGTTACCATCTACCTTTGAAATGTTTTAGCTTTCAATGGTTACTCTGATTCCTTTTAAAGTTATTCAAAATTGCTGCACCTGGTAGAATCCAGATTAAATGCTTACTAGTACTGACTAACCTTTGACTGCCACCTGGGGTTTAAGAAGAGTTCCTATCATTTCTGGAACTCACACAGCTATCTCTTTGTGCTTAGCCTTTTTGCACAGACTGTGTAGTTTATACTGAACGACTGCTTTCCTTCTTGGAGTGTGACATTTTAGAACATACTGGATAAACAGCCTCCAATTAAAACCCCGGGCATTGAGGTTCTAATGATTTTTTTTCTAGTAGACAATGGTTTGCATATGCTTCTGCGGCTCATTACTAAAGCAATTATGCACACATCATGTGACTCGGTTGGGAGAGGACTCTTGGAAAGTTGTACATAGTTTTCCTCTGAAATGATCTTTATTAGTCTAGACAGAACACTAAGAGGCCATGGGGTGGCCTAAATAAGAGAAACCTATTTCTTCAGACTACAGGAAGTGGAAGGTCCAAGGTCCCGGTGCCAGCTTGTTGAGGTTCTAGTGGAGGTGCTTTTCCCGCACTGTGTGTGGTAGCCTTTCTGCTTTCTCCCTCCATGGCAAAAAGTAGATCAGGGAGAGAAAAAGGGGGTTCTCTGGTATTTCCTGTTAAAAAGGCACTTTCAACCATAATCATCTAATTCAGTGAAAAGAAAATGTGACAGTTTATAATGATAAAGAAGTTACTCAGAACTAAAATTGAAATAGGATTCTATTTCTGATTAAGGGAACAAAGAAAAAGAAAGAAAAATGTAAGGAATTTGTAGGAAAATGGATGTCCCTTAGAGCATAACATTAAGTTAAATGGATCAGTCACATAAGCCTGGAAATCACAAGAAAGAGGGAAGAGAGAAAACAGAAAGAAAAACATAAGTAATTAAAGTGCAAGTATATTTCTGTTGTTGGTCTCTGGTTCTACTCAAATGGGTATGAGAGTTCACTATGCAGGATTTACAATTCTTTGGATGTGTTAAAGTCTTTATTGTAATGAGCATGATATAATTTAAAAGAAAAGAAATTTCCAGAATAAAAAAAAATCTAAGAAAATAGAGATTAGTTCAGTGCTTACCTAGATTTGAAGGGCAGAAGTAAGCAAGAATTAAGATGATCTTTACTAGGTAGAGTATTTTGATTATAGACGGCAGATATGAATGAGGCTTGATCGTGGCTGTGGCTGGGCAGATCTGTCAGTGTCCACCCAAAGCCTCAGGTGTCATAGACGATGCTTTTCAGAGGTGTCTGCACGTAGGGTGTGTAATGTGGATTAAGGTCGTGCAGATATAGATTAAGGGAATTATAACTAAATCAGTCCACTGATTGGTTTAGTATAGTTCTGGGTGTGGGTAATAAGAAGGCCCACATTAGATTTGGATGGTACCCTCCCTCCCTCTAAAGTCTTGTAGCCTGGAAGGGATAAAAGGAAACGGCAGGTTTGCTGCTTCTTTTCTGTCCTGCTATGGACTTTCTCCTCTGCCTTGCCCCTTTCTTGCTGCTCTGCCTTTCAGGCAGCCAACTATGGACTTTTACAAACTGTGAGTCAAAATCAAATTTTCCACCTTTAACTTCTCATTGTCACTGTCTCTGCAATGAGAAAGTAGCTAAGACAATTGCCTCTATGTACAAGATTCATTTTTTTAAGTCCATGCAAAGGACTGCTGTCATTTTATAATCTTTGTGTCAGTTATGGACTTGATATTTCTTTTTGGTTGAACAAACATAGCTCAAATTGAACATTTCTCAAATTGAAATTATAAATCTTTTAGATTATCGACAGTTAAACTTTCCTTCAGTGATCTACCATTTTTTAAAACAACTGGAACATTCTTTGACATCTTTGTTTCTGAATAATCATTAATTCTTTGCTTAATCCTGTCAGTTTTATCCCAGAATTGTATATGAAGTTATCTTCCTCTATCTTGTCCTAAATAAATACCACTTTTCTCTTCAGTAATATTTTCTTGAGTAATTGTTTTTCATCTAGTCTTGCCTCATGAAATCAATCCTGTACACATCACAAAACAAATTGTTCACTTCTGAAATGCATATCTAATAATCTATCCAAACTCAATCAGATATTTTACTGATTCCCAGTTCCTCAAATACCCAACCAGCCTTCTGAGATTTTGTTTATACAAGCTCTAAAATAACTTCTCTCTCTCTATCAAAATATCATTTTAAAGATTTCTCAAATCTTTAATGCCTACATGCCCAGCTTATCTTCATTTGCAATAAATATTTAATGAATCGGTGAGTGAATAGACCATTTTTTCCTGTTATTGAAAAGGTTAATTTTTCTCTTTTGAACTTTGCTAAATACTTCATCATTTTAACACACAGCGTGACACTCAAATGTAATAACAAACATGGACATAATCATACAACAAATGTAGATACAGAGAGAGTGGGAGAGACAGAAAAAGAGAGACAGAGAGAGACAGGGAGAGGCAGAGGGAGAGAGAAAGAGAGAGACAGAGAGAAACAGACAGAGACAGAGACAGAGGCAGAGACAGAGACAAAGAGACACAGATAGAGACAGATAGAAACAGAGAGAGAAATAAAGAAAGAGAGTGAGGTAATTTAATAGTTCTCTAAAATTTGAAAGCATATAATGGTAAAATAATCTTAATTTTTGAAAAAGCCATTTATATGAATGCTCAACTTTCAATGTTAATTTTAGAAATCAGCATAACTTCAAAATACTCTTGATAGCTCTTAATTTCTTTGCAATATGTGTATTTTAGTATTATTTTCTGTTTTTAGCAGAATTTTTTTTCATGAAGAAATATTCAACTTGTTTTCCTATCATTGGCAGGCAGTGAATGGTGCTAAATGCTATCAAAGTAAGAAATCCAACTCTAAAGAACGGCTATGTCAACTTATCTTCGAGATGTGATTACTGTCTCATCATTGTAGAACATTTTCTGTTATAATTTTTGTTTTCCTCCTACATTCACCTACATTTTAATTCCATTTTTATATAAGTGTTCTTTTATTTCAGTTGCAACTGACCTATTGTCTCTCTGTCACAAGCAGGTTTTTTTTTTTTTTGAGATTTTTTTGTGACACTTTAGATCTTCTAAAACTGTAAACTCTGGATTCAGAAAAAAGAATCTGAGGCCAAAATTACGTATAACTCTCTCCCTTTTTCCACAACTTCAATTATGCTGGTTTTATTTTTTTCATGATCAAAGAGCATTGTCGTGACTCCAAGGAGTTTACTCTCCTTTGGATGTAAACTCAAAGGTCAGTAGTACCCTAACATGACGGCAAAAGAGCTTGTCCATTCACCTCACCTCACGGTTTCCTGCAGGCACTGTGTTATCAGCACAGTAACGGTGAGTCCAGTATAATACAATATCTTGCGAGAAAGAGACAACATTCACATAACTACATTAGTAAATTGCTAGTATTATACAATGTTAATACTTACTGTTACTGATCTTTATATGTCTATAAATTGTATTGGTCTTATACATGTACATATTATATATATATATATATATATATATATATATATGATTTGTTAATACCTGTGACTTTAAGCGCCCATTTGTTCTTCACAAAGTCTTCTCTGTAGTAAGCAGAGTAGAGAGAAAATTCTCTATTTGTGTGTCTGTTTATGTGTTCATCCATGTACATCATTAGATTGCCCTGTTTCTTTATATACATACATAGAAAAAATGTAATTTGTATCTTAATATATAATTGGGCTTCTCATCTTCTACCTCAGCAAAATTGTCTGTTCATCTTGCCTATTGCTTGCAAGAATATTGTTATGCCAGTTTTGATAGACTCCTCCTTATTCCTGTTGTTTCTTATCATGGTAAATTTTCAACTACTGATGCTCAGTCTTCCTCTTTTATTCACTTTTAAAGAGAAAAGGATAGCAAGCACAATAGTTAGAGGGTAACAATAGTTAATATATTGTGCATTGTTATCTTTAAATTAGTTACTCAAAGTACAAGGTATCTGCATTTAATTGCCCAAACAATATTAGCACAAATCTTTGTTTTCAATGAACTAAAAGAAATTAGTAGCATAATTATCTTAAATATCTCACACGTGTATTTTTCAGCTTCTGACAATGGGGAGACAATGTGATGTTTACACATGTGAGTCTATTTGTTTCACTATTTTATCTCTACTTGTAACCATTTACTGATAAAAGTCTCAAGTTGCTCACTCTTTTTCATTTGGCCATCCAGTATTTGGAGTTGATCTCACTTCTCTGCCTGCTGCAAAATGGTATTGGTATGGATCTGGTTTCTGTCATGATAGTCTTAAAAAATCAGTCTTGTCATCTTTTATTTCTTACCAAATTTTTTAAGTGGCAATTCTATTATTTTTTATTCAAAAATAAGCAGAGTGAGACATATAGGGGGGAAATTTGAACTATCAGAGTTTTTGGTGTGCAAAAACAGTACCCAAATCTTTCCTAAAAAAGTCTAGAGATGACAAGCTCCATGCATACACCTACAATGAAGTGAAATCTTCTCTAGGTTGGAATGAGACTCATTTTTGTTTGCAAAATTGTTCCCAAATTGCATAACTTGACTTGGCAAAGTATAGAACCCATTGTTGAATGATCACAATAGAAGGAAATTGATAAAGGGATGTGAAATGTTTTCAAGTAGATCACTTTTGAAGATGAAAAGAAATGCACAGTAAAAGAGGTGATATGTGGTTAACTTTTGTTTTGGAAAATCTTAAGTTGAGCTGGAGAGTTTGCTGTACTGAAGTCTGGAATGATCCTTTGAGGCATGGCAATGTGTGAATGACACATTGGAGGGAAAATCTATCTGACTTAGAAAAACACAGACACCAATTGACAGTGATTTATTTTAAAAGAAGATGTTTGCTCCCTTTTCTCATTCAGTATCGGCCAGTCCTGTCACCCCGTGGACTTTTCTTGTATAGTCCAATCTGTGAAGTACCAGGTGAGTTGAAATTTAGTATAATGTCATCTGCTTTTCGATGGAGCCAAATATTGGGCTGAATGGTCAAAGAGGGTACTTTCTTCCTGCCACCTCTTGTACATTTTTGTTTCACACACCTGCATTGCCTCTTGTACAGGATTTCACACATCTCCATTGCCACGGTAATTATGAATAAATTCTGGTTAATAAAAATAGTGAGAAAAGCTGTATTGTTCACATAATATGTAAAACACATCTCACTGATATTGTCCTTATGTAATGCGAAAAATAAAAAAAAAACTATTAAACTCCCTAGAATTTATTAATGGTATTAATTCTTAGTCCAATGTGATTTCAAAATATATAAATAATACTTCAGTCAGAAGAAAGCATAGGGCGATAATCAGAACATATGCCTTAGAAGCAAAATTCTTGGGCTAAAGTATATTAGATAATAAAATACTCAAGGCAATGTTAAGTTGCAATATATACACCTATGGTTGATATATTGTGTCAACTTGAGAAGTTTAGAAGTTTAAGAGACTCAGCAGGGAGCCAGCATCCTTACTTTGTAAACATTCTTATCCTT